>JAKTPS010000046.1:0-90935 GCA_030556275.1 Lipomyces sp. NRRL Y-27488
GCAGTCTCCCGGCAACTTACCATCGAAGACACGAACTGGTTGAGAAGTAAGATCGTGCTGGGATCGTCTCGCTTCTCTATACTGACGAAGCTGGCACCGAAGTGCCAGAACCTTACTAACCTTTAATGCGCGGCGGCGCGCAATAATCCTGGGAGAGTCCAAAGAAGAATATGAAGCTCGGGATGGTCAAAGTCTGTCATGATATATTAGTAAGTGCCATGAATAGGCTGGGTCGGATATGATGGGGATGATACCTGATGAGACTGCGGTGCGGTGGTGCGGACTGTGATGCGGGTGTGTGGAAAGAAAGAGAAGGAGGAAAGGAGGAAGCCGGGGGGACGGGCGGGTTATATAGGCAAATTGGCAACCAGACTGAAGTAGGTGTGCAAAGGTAAGGGCATGTATACCCTAATTTAATTGTTATTTTTTTAATTAGGGCTTTTTGTTTGCTGAAGACGCGAATAACCAACCAACCACGCGTCCGTTGTTCGCATTTTTTAAAGTTTGAACAGAATAATTGCTGCACTTCCGAAGTCCAGAACGACTGGGAATAGTATAAATTAAACTGATTATCGTGATGCAACGTGTAGAAGGTGAGATTAAGGCGTTTTCGTCTCATCTTGGTTTGACCAAATGACGTGTGTCGCAAGCGAAATGCCGATTGACAGATATGCAGTTTCCATGGCAGCGGCTTGAGCGTGTGTTGACCCAGAACCCTATCAACACAGGCTTGAAGAGGTCATAATATTTCATAAAATGCCTATTTGGGGTGGGCCGGATGCTCTGCTGTTTCCGGATCAAACGGGCGTGTAAGTGGATTAGATTAATTCGGGGCTTACAACACCCATACTCTCTCCCTAACTTTCTATGTGCCGTTTTATTGCAACGATGCCCATAATATGATGTATTATACTATATCATCCGCTTTAAATCAGCAAATGTATTTAAATCTGGTGTGCGGATGACGTCTGCATGCAAGCGCAGTCACAGACTTCTGATGCGGGCCGGCAATTCTCAATCCGGTAGTCAAACAACATCTGTATTCTGGGGGTATTCTGGGGTATTCTGGGTGCGACGCTCCGGTGGTCGCTGATGAACTTGGGACTTTACTGGCGGGGCAACCAACCACGAGTGCTCTATATAGAAAACTAATTGTGATTTCGATGCTGGAGATACCAGAATATATGTCAGTTTCTTTTTTTTTTTGGTTTTGGTAGGCGCGGCTGTGTATTTGACTGTGTCACACACACCTGGTAAGCGGAGAGGCATTAATGATTGATAGAGTGAGTCTGTGAAGTAATTTGTAGTCTTATTATCGTGGCATTTGCAAATGCAACCTTGGAGGTACCAAGCACGAGGGCGAGAACAAAGCGCAGGGTCGTGGAAATTTAGCGAAGTTTTCCGTTGAGCGCAGTTTCAATGGCATCGTGATAGATAGATGACGGCCGGGAGCAACTGCGAAGCTTACCGGTAGCAACGCGAACGGACGAAGAATGCTCAAATTATTCACTCTTTTCACTCTTGTATTTTCCTTTCTAGCTGTGAGCATGTCCATGTAGGATGTGTGTTCTGTCTGTGCGTAATTGCATATCCAGTGGGCCCTGGCTGGCCGACTGTTGGCAGCAAAGGCGATGTTGCATGTACCCCCCACCCAGGCTGGCGATGTCCAGCTGCCTCGAGCACCTCGCCGGAACGTGCTAAGCAGCTATTGCCGACATGAAAAAGGCCCGTCCACGTCCGCCCCGCTGCTCTTTGCTGCTCTCTGCTGGACATTCCAGGCCGGTGCGCGGCAAGGTTTGCATGTCACGTGGCACCGTGCGTGGGCCGTGGCGTTCTATTGGCCGGCCGCCGTGTTCTGCTTCGCTGGACGTCGACCGTCAGCTTTTGTTAGCAGTTTCTTCGGGGCCAAGGTTGCAGTGCCAGACACGGACATATATAACGGCACGCGGGGCGGCCATGGAGACGAAATGCAACGCACGACTCGGCCCAGCTCACCATCCACGCGGCGACGCCGAAAGACCGCACCAGAACCGACGAGCGCGCCAGAGCTGACCACGGCAGATCACCACGACACCGAGATCGGATCCACACAGAGAAGAAGAAGAAGAGCAACCATGCGGAGCACGCTGTTGTTTGCGGTCGTTCTTGCCGCGAGCGTCCTCGCCGGCGTGATCATGCACCCGGCCACGTACGGCCAGCACGGCGACGAGCGCGTGCTGGCGCTCGCCAAGAGCGTCGTCTCGCAGGCCGCCGTCGACGGCTGGAGCCTGTTCCGGCATCTCGGCGGGTACAGTCCCTGGATCCCGCATTTCCACACGCACGAGACGAAGCAGCGCGGCGGCGGCGGCGGCGGCGGTGACTCCACCGGCGGTGGCATGCAGGACCTGCCGGACACGTGCAAGGTCGAGCAGGTCCACATGCTCACCCGCCACGCGGAGCGATATCCGACACTCAGCGTTGGGGTCAAGATGAAGGAGCTCGTGACGCGATTGCGCCTCGCGGTCGAGAGCAGCGACGGGCTGAAGACGAAGAAGGCCGGCGTGCTGGACTTCTTGAAGACCTGGGAGCTCTTTTTCGAGCTCAACGACGTGTCCCAGGAGAGCCCGCAGCTGGAGCAGCTCACGACGCGGGGCCAGTACGCCGGCGTCGACCGCGCGTACGCGGCCGGGCGGCTGCTGCGCGAGCGCTACGCGCACCTGCTTCCCGAGGACGCCCACGGCCACCACGACGACCACCCGCGCAAGGCGGCGACGTCGATCTTCTCGTGCTCGTGCGACCGCGTCGTCGACACGGCCCACCAGTTCTCGCTCGGGTTCTTCGGCAACGACAGCTTCGCGTCGTCCGTCGCGCACGTCATCATCCCCGACTACGCGCCCGCGCGCGGCGGCGACACGCTGACCGCGGTCAAGGCCTGCACGCGCTACCGGGCCGACCCGGTCCTCGGCCGCGACCAGGGCAAGCACATGGCCGGCGTCTTCAAGGCCACGTACCTCGCGCGCACGGCGGACCGGCTCCGCCGCGTGCTCGGCCGCGAGTACGGCCTTGAGCTCTCCCCCTCGGACCTGTGGACGATGCAGGAGCTGTGCGGGTTCGAGATCCTCGCGACCGGGAACGAGGGCTCGCCCTGGTGCAAGCTCTTCACGCACCAGGAGTGGGAGGAGTTTGCGTACGCGCGCGACCTGCTGCACTACTACCGCGCCGGGCCGGGCACGCCCTACAGCGACGTCATGGGGTTCCTGTACCTGAACGCGACGCGGGAGGTGCTCGAGCTCGGTCCCGAGAAGGCCGGCAAGCTGTTCTTGTCCTTGTGAGTTTTTTTCGTCCACTATTTCTTTTGGTTGACAAAGAGGAGCTGACTTGACTTTGACAGTGCCCACGACGGCGACCTCGTGCCGCTGATCAGCGCGCTCGGCCTGTTTCCCGAACGACTGCCGCTGCCGGCGACGCACGTCGTGCCCGACCGGGCGTGGAAGCTGTCGTCCGTCGTGCCGATGGGCGGGCGCATCGTGTTCGAGCGCGTGTCGTGCTCGTCCGAGTCGTCGTCCGAACCGGCCGAGCACGGCGTGCGCCTGCTCGTGAACGACGCCGTCACGCGCGTGCCCGGGTGCGAGCGCGCCGCGCGCGCGGGCGGCGTGTGCCCGCTCGACGTCTTTGTTGAGCTCGTCGACAAGAAGGGCCGCGGCGTCGGCAGCTTCGACGACGCGTGCGGGCTCACGAGCGGGCTCGGCCGCCGGCCGTCGTTCTTCGCGGAGATGGCGACCGCGCGGCGCGGGCCCGGCCGCGTGCACCTCACTTGAGCCTCGCAAGATGCCGACGACGTGTTATGATGGTTGACGACTTTTTGTAATTTGTCTTTGTAAACTGGAGTTATCTGTTATGGGCCACATATTCTGTATATACAACGTTATGATCACACCGTAATTTGAATAATTTATCATCACAAGCAAAACAAATAGAGCAAATGAGCATGAGATGATTACTACAGATCAGACTTTTTTCTTTACGGATCAAATCAAATTGGAATCAGATTATTATTACCACAAAATAAATAGAGCCAGAAAGTCATAATTACTATAGATCACAAAGCTGCACAATCTGCTATTCCTCTTCTTGTTACATCGGCGCAAGATCGGCTCTTAAAAAAAAAAACAAATACAAAAAAGAAAAAAAAAAAACTTATACGACTATCCATGATAGGCACTTGGAAAAAATTGAAAATTATTTTTGACTCTATTTGTGTTGTTGTTGTTGCTCCGGCAAAGCGATATTTTTTTTTCGATTTCCGTGCCGTTCTGTTTTATTTTTCACGTTCGCAAAGCAAAGATAAAAGGACAAGAGAAGAAAAAAAAAGCAAAACCGGCGAAACCCGCGAGCGAGTTTAGGAGGGATAATAAATAGTGGGAAAGAAAAAAGAGCAAAAACCCGCCATTACACCTGTTCAAAAATATAAAAGAGATAATACACTTTCCAGGACAAGAAGATTATAAGGAATTCGGGACGCCGAGATCAAAACCCAAGAGACATTTAGACCGCGAGAGGCTGCGGCGCGGCGGGGATGTCGGACGTGATGGACGAGGGGCCGGCGGCGGCCTCCTCGGTCTCCTCGGCGGCGGCCTCCTGCTCGGCCACGGGCATCCAGCCGTCCTCGACGCTCTTGGCGACCTGCTCCTCCTCGAGGTCGTCGAACGCGCCCTCGTGGGGCTCGGAGTGGAGCGAGAGTGTCGGCTTGACGACGGCGTTCTCGAACGTCCAGTTCGCGAGCGCGTTCTCGCAGTCGATGATGATCTGCTTGGAGCTCTCGTAGCCGTCGTACGCGGGCCGGGTCTCGCCGGGCGTGACGGGCTGGTCGTCGATGAGGTCGAGCAGGCCGAGGCCGTAGTTTGCAATCATGGCGAGCTTCTCGGAGTGCTCGCGGAGGGCGTCGAACTGGTAGGCGAACGCGGCCTTGAGCTTCTCGCGGGTGATGTTGGAGAGCTGGGCCTCGGCGACGAGGGACTCGGCCTCGGAGCGGACGAGCTCCTGCTCGAGCACGACGATCTTGGGCGAGTTCGGGTCCTTGTACTTGAGCTGGGCGATCTGGTCCGTGATCTTTTGCTTGCGGTCGCGCGAGGGCTGGACGGAGGCCTCGATGTTGCGGATGGACTTCATCGTGACGCGGTACTGGTCGTAGCGGTCGATGAACTGGTCCTCGAGCTCGCCGACCTCGTAGACGAGGACGCCGAGCTTGTCGGTCACGTCGGAGATGTCGTCGTCGCAGTCCTCGCCCCAGAGGGAGAGCTGCTTGGCGACCTCGCGGCGCTCGCGCGAGACGAGCTCGATCGAGCGCATGACGTTCTTCTCCATCTTGACGAGCTGGGCGAGCTTGCGGGAGAGCTCGGGGCCGAACGAGCCGGCGGTCGAGCGGCGGAAGGTGTGGCCTGGGGAGTTGTTTGTCAGAGCGGCTGATCTGGGTCTCTAAGGAAGAGGAGTGAGAGGACAGGACAAAACATACTCAGGGAGCCCTTGCCGAAGAAGCTGCCGGTCTTGGTGGAGGAGGGCGGCGGGGGCGGGGTGGCCAGCTGCTGGGCCGTCGGGGCGCGGCTGTTGCGCATGGAGTATGTGCGATGCATTGTTGTGGCGGTGGTGGTGGTGGTGGTGTTGTTGTTGTGATGAGACGAGTGCAAGGAGTCGGAGTGACGATCGGAGTCAAGGATGAGAGGATCGGAGAGAAGAAGAAGAAGAAGGAGACGAAGGAGAAGGAGACGACGACGGAATATTTATGTCGGATGACAGTCGCTGCAGGCACAGAGCAACGTTCTTTCGGTCGACTGTTGTTTGTGCTGCGATTTGGCGTTGAACTGCACACTTTACTGCACTTTACTGGCTATCGTCGGTCGGTCGTCGTTGTTGTGCCGGCGCTGACGTCAAACCCGAGTGTTTCGTGTCCGTTGCTGTTAAGCTCCGCCCGCTGCGTCATCGTGCGCTGCGAAATCAAACTCTCCTCCTCCTCCTCCTCCTCCTCCTCAGAGGCACCACCCTCTCCTCCGCCGCCCTGCCTCCTCGCATCCACCAGATAATGCTCGAACGCCCGATCTGCGGGGAATTGTGCACGCTACCTGCAGGGGACCTCGTCCGGAGGGGAGAACGGGGGAGAACGGTCCAGGGCCAGGACGGCCCCGGGGGGAGATTGCGATCACGTGTCGGCCCTGGCCGGCCCCAGGCCAGATCGGAAAACAGAGAACGATCAGCAGGCACTAACAAAAGCCGCCGATGTGATGATCATTTCGATGATCATCGTCAGAGTAAAGTCTTGCCGCTTTCGAACAAGCATCGTCACCGCCGGCCTCGTCCACTATCACCACCACCACCACTACTACTACCACCACTACTATGATACTACCACCACCGCGCCCACTAACCGCCGATCTCCTACGGCGTCACTCTGACGTACCATATCGTACATACCCTATCATCCTCTACTGCCACCACCCACTTATCATGTTATACCAATCTATTGTGCAAAATAACTCCAGATCCACATACAAACTCTGATTCGCTTCCCCGGCCCCGTCCCCCGTATCCTTCCGAACTCTTCTTCTTCGGCTTCTTTCTTTCTTCTGTCTTCTGAGCCCCCCTGTTCGTCCCTGAAACCACGCCCCCCCTGACTCAAGGAGTAAACGTAATCGGCACGCCCGCCTCGATCTGCACGACCTCGACCTCGTCCGCCTTGACGCCATTGTCGTACATGAACATCGTCATGTCAAGGTGGTCCCGCAGCGAACACGTCGGGCCGTGCCACACCGCCGCGCCGTACGTCACCGACTGGCTGCCGCGGGCCACGAACGCGCGCAGCGTGCTCAGGTCCGGCAAGTTATCTGTCGTGCACGGTTAGCCTTCTTGTTTTGTCGTCTTCTCTCTTTTCTTCTTCTTCACAGTCTTGTTCCTTTTCCATGCTGAAAGATTTGACTGAAAGATTTGACATAACGAAAGTCACATACCCTTGTCGTTCTCCGCCACAATGACCAGATACGCCGGCGCATCGGCCTCCACACCCAGCGGGAAGAACGTCTGCGTGGTGTAAGGGTGTCGCTCGAGCATCACGGACGTGTACGTGTTGCTCTCCCGGTCCAGCGTCGCGTGGGGCGCGAACCGCTGCAGGTTGAACGCGCACGGCGCGACGGTGTTGAACTGCGAGTTCGCGTAGTTGTTCACCGGCACGGACGAGTCCTTCTGCAGGAACGTGAGGCCGTGCGCGCCGGCCGGCACCTTCGTGGCCGAGTCCCGCGGCGAGATCGCGTATCCGTACTTTGCGAACGCGGCAGGCGTGAGCTCCTCGGCCGCGACGGTCGTGCCGTTGTATGTGATTGTGGCAATGGTCATCGTGTGTGTGTGTATGTGAGTGTGTGTGAGTGTGTGTGTGAAGGTTGGAGATGGTCGTGCGACGGCTGTTGGATGTTCGATGGACGACTTTTACCGACCTGCGACTTTAGCGACTCTTTTATGTTCAGCGGCCAAGCGGCTATGGGGTGGACTAACCAAAAAGTCTTTAAAGCTAGTGTGCGGACTGCGGTACCCTTGCTCTAAGGTCTTATCGACCTCCACATTTCTCCCTCTCCTGCAGCCCTGTCCTCTCCTCTTCTTCTTCTCACATAGCCACAGCCAATGCACTTATCCAGACTCTGAAACGACGGCCTCCCTACAAACTAATTGCGTCGTGTCATCGTACACCGTCTTGCCTGGCAGGCGCCGTAGTAGGTCCCCAGTTCGTGGAATCCGGGGGAGACGGTGTACCTGTGGTACACCCACCCACCCACACGACTAGAGCCCGGCTCCCCCCACATTATCCGGCGGCCCCGCGCCATGTCGCGTCCGCGCCATGTCGGGCCGGAGTGGCCGGCGTGGCCATCCCACCGACCCCCACTGCACTGCGCGCTTAGCTTCTGTGCGCCGCGGGGCCGCGGTGGGGTGCCCCAGCCCCGGAACCCGGCCCTTCCGGTCACGTGCATTTCACGAGCACTGCACGTGATGCGCACGTGTTGTGAAGAACTAGGGCTTGGGAGTTAGGGTTAAGTCTGTTCATCACGTGCAATAAGCAGTCACGCGGCCGGCTCAGTGGGCCCTCGGCCGGCTCGTTCGTCCCGTTCGTCGAATTGCAAGTGCACGCTTAGCGACTCGCGACTTTCTGGGACGTCGAAAACCTGACAAGTGCACTCCCCCTCCTCCTCCGCACGCCTTTCCCCTACACACGACAACAGCAACCAATGGCTGACGCAGCACCAGCACCACGAGGCGGATTTGGACGAGGCCGTGGCGGCGACAGAGGCCGCGGCCGTGGCCGTGGCCGTGGCCGCCGCGGAGGCCGCAAGGACGAGGAGGCCCAGTGGCAGCCCGTCACCAAGCTCGGCCGTCTCGTCAAGGCCGGCAAGATCAAGAGCATAGAGGAGATCTACCTCCACTCGCTCCCGATCAAGGAGTACCAGATTGTCGACGAGTTCCTGCCCAAGCTCAAGGACGAGGTCATGAAGATCAAGCCCGTCCAGAAGCAGACCCGTGCCGGCCAGCGCACCCGGTTCAAGGCCATCGTCCTCATCGGCGACTGGGACGGCCACGTCGGTCTCGGCATCAAGACCGCGAAGGAGGTCGCGACCGCCATCCGCGCCGCCATCATCATCGCCAAGCTGAGCGTCATCCCCGTCCGTCGTGGCTACTGGGGCGCCTCCCTCGGCCAGCCCCACTCGCTCGCGGCCAAGCACACCGGCAAGTGCGGTTCCGTCTCTGTCCGAGTAAGTTTTTGCTGTTGAGCTTTACGAAAAGTCGTCTGACTCGGTTGCTGACACCTCGCCTGCAAATAGTTGATCCCTGCCCCCCGCGGTACCGGTGTCGTTGCCTCGCCCGCCGTCAAGCGTCTGCTCCAGCTTGCCGGCATCGAGGATGCCTACACCTCCTCCAGCGGCTCCACCAAGACCCTCGAGAACACACTCAAGGCCACATTCGTCGCAATCGGCAACACCTACGGCTTCCTCACCCCGAACCTGTGGAAGGAGACTGCGCTCGTCCAGTCGCCGTTGGACGTCTACTCCGACCTGTTGGCTGCCGAGAAGCGGGCGTACTAAATTGTACTTCTAATTTTTGTTTGTATGATCTCGCTTTTTTTGTTGTTCAAAAAGGTTTCTGGGTAAAATGTTAGCAGGATGTATGTAAAAAAAAACTGTAATATGAAGTGTTTACTGCATGTTATCTTTATGCCTCGAAAAACGGCCAGAGCTTTTCTATCTCCGCAATCGCGAGCTGGAAGATACTGAACTCATACCCCAACATTGCAACATCTCTTGATGTACTCTGGGAATCTGACTCGCGAAGCAATGAGCAACGAGCGACGAAGCAGTAATTGCCTAATACGGTTTGACGTCATTGGGTTTGGTACTTGCACGCCTCCTGAACGTTATCGAGACATGATAGTCAACAACCCCAAATCAGCATTGACTAAGAAGGACCGGTTGCACAAGTGACATAAATTTCATTCATTGGACATAGACACAGGGACACAGAAGGGACAACGCAAGCAATGGTTTCGTCGACATTGCCGGAGCGGGCGATCAATTCGCTGCTGGACACGGACCTGTACAAGCTGACCATGCAGGCAGCCGTGTTGGACCACTATCCCAATACAAGTGAGCTGGGCTGTCTGTTTATGTGTTCGTACAGTTACTAACGCGTGTGGTGCCTGGGGTGACAGATGTCTCGTACACGTTCAAGAACAGGACGCCGGAGAAGACGCTGACGGAAGAAGCCGTGGAATGGATTCGTGCCCAGATAGAGTGTACGTGTGGTCCTGCGTTTTGGTTCATAGCTTTACGTGATTGATTGATTGACGGATTTAGTACTGGGGACGCTGTCGTTCACGAAGGAGGAGCTCGCATATCTGCGGTCGAACCTGCACCAGCTCCCCGAGCGGTATCTGTTCTACCTCGAGACGTTCAAGCTCCGGCCGGCCGACCAAGTCTTCCTCACGTTCGACCCGACCACGCTCGACCTCAAGATCAAGATCCGCGGCCTCTGGGTCGAGACGATCCTGTACGAGATCCCCGTGCTCGCGCTCGTGTCCGAGGCCTACTTCCGGTTCGTCGACACGGACTGGAACTACGACGGCCAGGAGGCGCGGGCCGAGGCCAAGGCGCTCGAGCTCCTCGGCGCCGGCTGCGCGTTCTCCGAGTTCGGCACGCGCCGGCGCCGGTCGTTCAAGGCGCAGGAGCTCGTCATGCGCGGCCTCGTCGGCGGCGAGGTCGCGTACCAGTCCCGCGCCGGCGCGAACGTGGCCGCCGGCCTGCGCGGCACGTCGAACGTGCACTTTGCCCGCGTGTTTGGCGTGCCCGCGGTCGGCACGGTCGCGCACGAGTGGATGATGGGCACGGCCACGGTCACGCAGGACTACGTGCGCGCGAACGAGGTCGCGATGCAGCGGTGGCGCGAGACGATGGGCGACGCCAACGTCGGCGTCGCGCTCACGGACACGTTCGGCACGGACGCGTTCCTGCGCGTGTTCTCGCCCCGGCTCGCCGGCATCTACGCGGGCGTGCGCCAGGACTCGGGCGACCCGCTCGCGTTTTTGGCAAAGATCGCACGGTTCTACGACGACGTCGGGATCGACAAGGCCAAGAAGGTCATCGTCTTCAGCGACTCGCTCGACGTCGAGTCCTGCAAGCGCTACAAGGCCGCGACCGACAAGGCCGGCATGCTCTGCTCGTTCGGCGTCGGCACGTACTTCACCAACGACTTTAACACAAAGAGCCTGCCCCACAGGAAGTCGGTCCCGCTCAACATCGTCATCAAGCTCTCGTCCGCCGACGGCAAGCCCGCGATCAAGATCAGCGATAACCTCGGCAAGAACACGGGCGACGAGGAGACCGTCGAACGAGTCAAGCACGAGCTCGGGTACGTCGAGCGCGCCTGGGCCGGCGGAGACGAGGACAAGCGGTGGAACGAGAGCGACCATGACACGGCCAGCGAGCTGTCCAGTTGAGTCTTATGCATACGCGGAGGCATGTTTATGTTTTGTTATGTTGATAATTTGAAGTATATACAAAAGCTCGTATTTTTTTTCTTTTTTCTTTTTTTTTTTGGTGGTGGTTCAGTAGCGCGTGTAGTACCGGGCGATGCTCCACAGGCTGCATATCTCGTCGTCGGTCGGCGGCCGGGTCTGCAAGCCACCGGCGCCGGCGGCCGGCGGCAGCAGAACTGCCTCGTGCGCGCGCATGTACCTTGCGATGCGCGGGAACGAGACGTCGACGTATTCCCGCACGAACGGCACCTTGTAGCTCGGCAGGGTCTGCACGTACAGGTGCGCGAGCACGACGGCGTCCGCCCGTGACGGCTTCGCGCTGCCAAACAGGAACGCCGCGTCGCCGTCGTACGCCGCGAGCGCGTCCTCGAGGCAGGCGAACACGCGGCTGGCGAGGTTGAGCATGTGCGCGACGCCGGAGAAGTCGGCCGCGCTGCCGGCGGACGCGTGCTTGACGGTCGCGACGACGGACCCGGGCACGGCCGCCGACGTCAGCGTCGACAGGCCCTCCCGGTTCGGCGTGCGCTTCTGGAAGAACGCGAAGCCGGGCACGGCCGCCGCCGCCGCCGAGGATGAGGACGGGTCCGACAGGTCGCCTGCGGCCGAGCTGGGCGATGCCGCCGCGGCCGACGGAGCGTCCGCGTCGTAGAAGTGCGAGATGCGCCGCTTCGCGTCCGACAAGGCCTTGAACGGCAGGATGTACCGCGCCGGAAACGATATCTCGGGGATCGAAAGCAGAGCCGGCCGGAAGGTGGAGAGGAAGTTGAGCGAGTGCACGCGCTGGATGTAGAGCGATATCGGCAGCAGGTTCGCCGCCGCGTACGTGCACAGCGCCGTCGCGAGCGGCGTCGTCGCCTCGTCGTCGCCGCTGGTATCGCGCAGCGTCGAAAGCATTCGCAGAACCGGCAGCACGCCCTCCGCCAGGGGCTGCTCGGCCGCGGAGGAGTCTCGGAGCGCGGGCATGGCGGAAAAGAGGAACGGGTTGGACGATCTGACGACCGTGACGGCGTCGTTGGGGAACCAGTGCAGGTAGATCAGCACCGCCAGGCAGTCCGGGTCCAGCGACGGCAGCGCATCAAGGTCGCGCCAGATGTGGAGTTCCATGGTGTTGCCTGGATGGTCGAGCAGGACGTGGTGGGGTTGGGAGCTTGTTTATGACTTTCCCAAAGCAAATTTAATATTTCCCCTCCTCCTCCTCCTCCTCCTCCTCCTCCTCCTCGTCCCCGCCAACTCAGATTCAACCCATTGCAATGCCGCGCATCACAGTGCTCGGCTCACTCAACTACGACCTCGTCGTCACCGCCGAGGAGGTCCCGCAGGCCGGCGAGACCCTGCGCGCGAGCGCGTTCGCGACCCACCGCGGCGGCAAGGGCGCGAACCAGGCGCTCGCGCTGGCCCGGCTCGCCCGGCCGGACGACGGCGTCGCGGTGCGCATGGTCGGCCGCGTCGGCACGGACGGGTTCGGCCGCGAGCTGCGGGCCGGCCTCGAGGCCGAGGGCGTCGACGTCGGCCTCGTCGGCGTGGTCGACGGCAAGTCCGGCGTGGCCTTGATCATCGTACGTGTGCTTCTATGGGGGTTGGCTATCGTGGAACGTCGAGTGTGGAGACCGTGACAATTGTGTTTTTACTATAGGTCGAGCACACGGGCGAGAACCGGATTCTCGTGAGCGGCGGCGCGAACGACACATGGACGCCCGAGGCGGTCACGCCCGAGATGGTCGCCGGCACCGACATCCTCGTCCTGCAGAACGAGCTGCCGCTCGACGTCGTCGAGCGCGCGCTCGGCCTCGCCCACGACGCCGGCGTCAGGGTCGCATACAACCCATCGCCGATGGCGCCGGAGGTTCTCGACCGCGGCATGCTAAGCCACGTCGACTACCTGATCGTGAACGAGTCCGAGCTCGTCGACCTCCTCGGCCTGCGCGGCCAGGAATGGCTCACGATCGAGGCCGAGCTCGACGACCCGGCCGCGCTCGTCCGCCGCGTCAAGAGCGTGCATGCCAAGTGCAACTTCGCCGGCACGGCGGTCGTCACGTTCGGCGCGGACGGCGTCGTCCACTCGTCCGCCGCGACCGGCCAGGCCGGCTTCGTGCCCGCCGTCGCGGCCGAGCGCGTCGTCGACACGACCGGCGCGGGCGACACGTTCCTCGGCGGCTTCGTCGGCGCCGTGGCCGCCGGCGCGGCCGTGCCGGACGCGGTCGCGTGGGGCGCCACGGCCGGCAGCCTCGCGGTCGCGCGCGAGGGCGCGGCCGAGGGCATTCCGCGGTGGAGCGAGGTTTTGGAGCGGCAAAGGGTTTGGAACGGCGGAAGTTGAATCTCTGTAGAGTAGACTGGTCCCAAAAAATGTAAAAAAGGAAATTGTTAAACCGCATTCGAAGTGGTTTTGAATGTCCCAACATGGATTTATATCCCCACGTGAATTCTTAAGCTCCCAACCGCTAAAGTTGAACCTCCATCCTGAACTATTCCATCACCACATCCAACACCACGACCGCAAATCGCCACGACACAACACGCAATGGCCTCCAAGGCCAGCAAAACCCGTCCGCCGGGCTTCGTGTCGGCCGCGCAGCGGCCAAACTCGTCCGCATCGTCGTCGTCGTCCGCCGCCGCGGCGACCGCGACCAAGGTCCTCCCCGGCACGCCGCTGTCGACGACGAAGAAGGTCAAGCTCACGCAGAAGAACTCGGCGGCGGCGGCGAACGGCGAGAGCGGCGGGAGCAGCGGGAGATTGCATAACGGCTCGGCGGCGGCGGCGTCGTCGTCGTCGGCGTCCTCGAGAAAGAGCGGCGGGAACGCGTCGGCGAGCTCGAAGCTCAACAACAGCAACGGCCACAACAACACGACCCCGTCCGCAATCGACGGCGACGCCTTCTACAAGCTGCCGGCGAAACGGCCAAAGCTCAGCGAATACAAGTTCGGTATGCTCGTTCCGTTCCTTCGACACGCCACGCTCCGTGCCTGTTGTGCTAATGCATCATTGCCATCAGCCGAAACGACAAGTGAAATCCTGGCAAAATTCAAGAACGATCCTCCGAGTATCGAATTCCACATTCACCCCACGCATTATAGATTTGGGAATCAGGTCGGTGCTGCAGTGCCTGCGATTGGTGCAATGCTTTTTTTCAATGCCGGCCGGACCCGTTACTGACTCGGTGGTTGATGTTAGGATGCAATCATTCCCAAGAACAGTCCTGTCGTGAAGGCGAGTTTTCATTCTTTTTCCTCTCCATATAAATGCTGCTGCTAATAGGTTCACACAGAGCTTTTTGGATCTCATGGAACATGAGCAGATACCCCCAGCAGCCATTGAGACATTCAAGAAGGCCAACGTGCGCTTCTACGAAGGCATGTCAATTCCGATGATTTCCTATGTCTTTACGATAATCTAATTGGAAGAAAACAGGATGCATCATTTTGCAGGTCTACGACCACCGAGGCACCGCGTCTCAACAATTACAACAGCAACACCAACAAGACATCGCGACCGCGTCGCCGGCCGCGAACCCCGAACCACAAACCAGCGCGTCGAAGCTGAATCAGGCAAACAGCAGTACAAAGTCGCTGAACGGGAAGTCACCTGCTGCCTCGACGCCGGCCGCGTTGAAGCGAATGAATTCGAAGGCACAGTCACCGGCGGACGCCAAGCGCGGGGCCGCGGCGCTGTCGTCGCCCCAGCAGACGCAGACTCCGGCGCGGGCGGACGCGCCGGCGCAGTCACCGTCGTCGCACCTGCAAGCGCCCGCGGTTCCGGGGACGCTGAGCGAGCCCAAGAAATACCGCGTGCTGCTCCGGCCGACGCCGCTGTCGATATGGTACGACATCGCGTGCTTCTACGACAGCGCGCACGAGGCGCGAATGACGGACGCGCTCGCGCTCGCCCTGGAAGCCGAGATTCTCGCCGCGACGATGCCGCGGCTGGACCTGTCCGTCCCGGACCCGGCGTCGGCCCTGGCAGCTTCACCGTCGGCGGCCGCGCACTCGCCGGCCCTGTGGATGATTCCGCCGGCGCTCATGCCGGCGCCGTCGCCGGCAGTGGCGGTTGCCGACGCGTACGGATATTTCCACGCGCCGCTGCCGTACGCGACGCCGAGCCTCGCGGGGCGACGGGGACCGGGACGCGGTGGTGCGGCCGGCGGCGGCGGCGGCGGCTCAGTCCTCGCGTCGTCCCATCACTCGGCGAATGCGGGTTCGGCGGTGGCCGGTGTTGCAGGCCAGCGTGACTTGCAGTCGTCGGGGTTGGTCGTGGCGGGCCAGCTCGGGTCTGCTATTGGCGGCGGCGCGAACAGCAACACGACGATGCTCGCCCAGTCTTCGCTTGCCTCTAGCAATGCAACGTCGACGGCCACCGCGTCAACTGCCACCTCCTCGGCCACATCGACCACGACGACAAACACGTCAGCACCAACGACCTCGCCGACGACGCCCCAGTCCGCGTCGTCGTCGTCGTCGTCGTCCTCGTCGGCGTCGACCGCGCCGTCGTTCCACGCCAAACGCAAGCGCCCGCTGCACGAAGACCTGCCGCACCAGGGCACCGAGTACGAGGAGATGATGCTCATCATGGACGACAAGCCGCCCGCCGGCACGGGCCAGTTCGTCAGGCTCGGCTTCGTCGAGCAGTGGCGGCGCAAGCGCGAGCGCGAGCGGCTGCAGAAGCTGGCCGGCGCGGCCGCCGGCGCGAACGGGACCGCCGCGGGCTCGACCGCCGCGGCGACCGGCAGCGGCGTGTAGCGAACTGTTTTAGAACCGGGCGAAATTGGCGTTTTATCACGTTTGTGCTGTACAAACGTACATGATCTTGAGCAATGTATTTTACTACTGAAGTGACGGGAAGGAGAACACAAAACTTTTGTCTTATTCCTCACAACAGCAAAACAGTAATACCACGGGAAACATATATTACATTAAATGAAAATATGCAAAGTCAAAAAAAATAGAGCTGAAATGCCAGACGGTTGCTTCAACTTCGGTCAAAGAGATCGTCGTCGTCATCGTCATCTATGCCTTCACCTTCACTCGCAACGAGGTCGTCCTCGTTGACTTCGTCGTCGTCGTCGTCATCGTCGTCTTCGTCACTGTCGCCCTCGGCGTCGTCGTCGCCCGAGGACCCGACGGCTTCCTCGTCGTCGGTGGTGTCCAGGAATCCCTCGGCAGAGTAGCCCTTGAGAATCTCGTTTTTGGTTTGTGCTGGTGGAATTGGTTAGCGACTGGTATCAGTGTACGATATGAGGGAGAACGCATACTTCCTCTCGAGACAGTGTAGCCTCCTTCCATCGTACAGCTTGTCAACCTTGCCCGGTCTTCTATCGTCACGCCGCTGGCAACAATGCAGTTGTCCAAGACCACGCTAAAAAGATACAATCAGCCCGACGCGCTCCAATTTCATGCCCAAAGCTGTGCAGATTTCGGCAAACAAAAAAGGGGCAAACGCACCCGTCACCAACGGTAACGCCGTCCATGACAACACAGCCGGAGATCCTGCACTCGCGACCAAACTTGCAGTCCGAGCCGATGATGCTTCGCTTGACGCTCGTCTTCTCGCCGAGCTCGCTGCCGATGCCGACGATCGAGTCTCTGCCGATCGCCGCGCCTTTGGCCGTGGCGGTTGTCGGCGGCGGGGAGTATGGGACTTGCTTGAGGATCTAGACATGGGTGATGCAAGGTGTCAATAACCGTTAAGCGGAGATCTCTCGCCATGGCGTGCAGAAAAAATACATACAAGCCTATTTGCTTCAAAATACGCGGACACTGATTTGCTCCGGATAAAATAATTTTGTTCTGGCACGACATAAAATCCGACCGTGTCGCGGCCGCTGGACCTTGAGTGACGCCACGAGTCACGCGCGATCTCTCGCACGACCGACTGAAATGGCCGTTCCCATTTGAGTGAGAATTCGGCCGCACCCGCCGGATCTGCAGACGAGGGCGTCGAGGACGCCGCGTCGGTCGAGGCAGTCAGCGTCGTGGCAAGAGTGCTGGCGCTCGTGTTGGCGGCATGTGCGGCCGAGGAGGGCGTTGATGGTGTCGTTTGCTGTGATGATGACGCCGACGCGACAGGCGACACGGGACTAGCGGTTCCCGGAGTGCTCGCTGCGTTTACGGCCGCAGCCGTCGCTCCTGACAAGCCATCCACGTCGGGCTCGGAGACATCAAAGTCGTAGTCCAGCACCCGCCTGGAGAAGAGGTAGATGGACGATTCCAGCAGTGTCGTGGAAATGGTCGACTGGGGATATTCCCAGAGCATGGACATGCGGACATTCAGCTGGTTGTTGCCCTTTGGACGGGGGTATATGTCGAGCAGTTTCGGATGTGTGGAGGCCAGGGGAGTGTGAATTGTAAGGCCCGGCTCTGGAGATAGGGGCGGCAACAGTTAGAGCTGAAGCCTAGGCAAGGGGCAAGTGAGATGAAAACATACTGAGAGTCTTCTTGTCGACGCCTTCAAGCGTGTTGAGATACCACAAGCCCGTACCGATGTTCTGCGCTGGCTGGTTTCTGTGCATGTCAACCACGGTCTGGGGCTGAAGATCCGTAATGAAGTCGCAAGGCAGCAACACGAAATCATGCTGCCAAAAGGAGTCAGCCCCGGTTCAACATGCAGGCAAAAAAGGAAGCAGCATACCTTGATCTTGTCCTTGAGCTTGCGCACAATCTCGCCGGTCTCGCCCTCGACGCCGACGACCTCGACCTTCAGCTGCGACTTGGACGTCGAGCTGTATCCGAGCGAGATGTACTGCGAAATCTGCTGCTCGGCCACTCCCGGTGCGGTCGCCAGAATGGCAGCTGGAATGTTAAAATTTGCTGTTAGCTTGGGGGTATAAATATGACGACCAGCGGGACAGAGAGAAAGCCGTACAGGAAATGCCGGCCTTCTGGCACCATTCGAGCGCGTAGTACACCATGGGCTTGTTCGCGATGGGCAGCAACGCCTTCGGCAGAAGGAACGGCGAGACCAGCGGCGCCAATTCCCTGCCAGGCCCGCACAGGATCACGGCCTGGAACTCCATCTGTGTGTATACCGAGAACCGAGAGAACCGAGAGGCTTGTGGGGGAGGTTGCTTAAGGAAATTTCTTTCTTGGTGAGTGGTTGCCCGACCGGGCAGAGAACTCCCAACCTGCGAGGCACGTGACTGCATCACGTGCGTGCCCCGCGCTGTAACGTGACCGCTGGTCAGGTGCATGACATCACAGCGTTTGGTTGGAGCAGCCCGCAAAACACCTGACCCGCTCTTGATCTTTCCCCCCCTCCCCCTCCGTCCTCCTCCTCCTCCAGCCAATTCCCTTCGATCCGCGGCCTCGTTCCTGTTCATCTTTTCAGGCCCGCTTCTGCTCGTGTTCTGCCGTGTTTCTAGTGCCCAGTTCCGCCTACTTTGTGCTGTGTCGGTCGTCCTCCGCTGCATCTCTCGAACTGATCACCGCCGAAGCCCCCCCACACAACTGACCCCAATGGCCGATTCATCCGCCATCGAAGAAATCCCCGACGGCGCCGGCATCCTGCGTCTGGACCCCTGGCTCAAGCCCTTTCAGGGCGATCTCGTCCGCCGCAGCCAGACCGCGAAGAAGTGGATTGCCGACTTTGACGCATCCGAGGGCGGCGTGGTCAAGTTCTCCGAGGTAGGTGGACTGATTCATGCTTGCTGTTGTTTTGTTCGTGGCAATTGGGACTCAGATTGGTTCTAACTCGCTTTGTGCTTTGCAGGGATACAAGGACTTTGGCTTCATTGTCCATGAAAACGGCGATATCGTCTACCGCGAGTGGGCCCCTAATGCGGTGCAAGCCCACCTGATCGGCGAGTTCAGTATGTGCTTCCCTTTCTTCCTTCGCTAAACAATGACAAAAGCTGACAGCAAACTGCTTATTAGATAACTGGGATCGCCATAGCCACGGGATGACCAAGAACGAGTACGGTGTTTTTGAGATCAAGCTGCCGGCCGTGAACGGCACGTCCGCCATCCCGCACAACACCAAGGTCAAGATCGCGCTGACGCTTCCGAACGGCGCCGTTGTCGACCGTCTGCCGGCGTGGATCAAGCGCGTCACACAAGATCTGTCCGTCTCGCCCGTCTACGATGCGGTCTTTTGGAATCCGCCGCAGAAGTACGAGTGGCAGCACGACGGGTACACGCGCGCACAGCGACACCCGGCGTCCGCGAAGATCTACGAGGCCCACGTCGGTATCTCGACCAGCGAGTTGCGCGTGGGAACCTACAACGAGTTCACGCGCGACACGCTGCCCCGCATTCACAAGCTCGGATACAATGTGATCCAGTTGATGGCGATCATGGAGCACGCGTACTACGCCTCGTTCGGCTACCAGGTCACGTCTTTCTTTGCCGTGTCGTCGCGCTATGGCACGCCCGAGGACCTGAAGCACTTGATCGACGAGGCCCACAAGCTCGGCATAACTGTCCTGCTCGACGTTGTGCACTCGCACGCTTGCAAGAACGTCTTGGACGGCATCAACATGTTTGACGGCACGGATCACCAGTACTTTCACGGCGGACCAAAGGGCTACCACGAGCTGTGGGACTCGCGCTTGTTCAACTACGGCAGCTACGAAGTGCTGCGGTTCTTGCTCTCGAATCTGCGGTTCTACATCGACGAGTATCACTTTGACGGGTTCAGATTCGACGGCGTCACGTCCATGTTGTACGTGCACCACGGCATCGGTACAGGCTTTTCGGGTGGCTATCACGAGTATTTCGGAGACGACAAGGTCGACGCCGAGGCCATCAACTACCTGATCATTGCGAACTACATGTTGCACAAGCTTGACCCGAACATCATCACCATCGCCGAGGACGTGTCCGGCATGCCTGGGCTTTGCGTTCCCATTGAGTTGGGCGGCGTTGGTTTTGATTACAGACTTGCGATGGCGATTCCTGATATGTGGATCAAGTTGCTGAAGGAGGTCTCGGACGACGAATGGGAAATGGGCAACATTGTGTACCAGTTGACCAACAGGCGATACAAGGAGAAGACTGTCGCGTATGCCGAGAGCCATGACCAAGCGTAAGTCGACATCCCCGTACGTGTCTCAAAACAGAGAATGCTAACAATCGTTTTATAGGCTTGTTGGCGACAAGACCCTGGCGTTTTGGCTGATGGACAAGGAGATGTACACGAACATGTCGGTCCTGAGTGAGCTAACGCCTGTTGTTGACCGCGGCATGGCGCTGCACAAGATCATCCGGCTGTTGACGCACACGCTCGGTGGCGAGGCATATCTCAACTTCGAAGGCAACGAGTTCGGACATCCCGAGTGGCTTGACTTCCCGCGCTCCGGCAACGACAACTCGTTCTGGTACGCGCGGCGCCAGTGGAACGTGCTCGACGACAATCTCCTGCGCTACAAGTTCCTGAACGAGTTCGACGCGGCCATGCAGCATACCGAGGCCCAGTACGGCTGGCTGCGGGCAGAGCCGGCGTACGTGACGCTCAAGCACGAGGGCGACAAGGTCATCGCGTTCGAGCGCGCCGGGCTCGTGTTTGTGTTCAACTTCCACCCGACGAACTCGTTCGCGGACTACCGCATCGGCGTCGAGGTCGCGGGCGAGTACGCGATCGTGCTCGACTCGGACGACGACAAGTTCGGCGGCCACGCCCGGATCGACCACGCCAAGTCGCGCTTCTTCACGACGCCGCTGGAGTGGAACGGCCGGAAGAACTTTATCCAGGTTTACAGTGAGTTTTCTCCTTTTCTCTTGTTCCCCGTCTTCCCTTTGCTATTCCCCCTTTGTTTTTGGAGATTCACTATTACTTTGTCGAAACAGAACTGACATTGCCGTTACAGTTCCATCCCGTGTGGCCCTGGTTCTTGCAAAGGTCGGCTAGAGACGCAGAGTGTTTTTTGGAAATGCCGTTTGGACAGCAACTCTCGACTGAAAATGACTACTAGCAACTGATTTGAAACGAAATTGAAAATGCATCGAGGTAAAGAACGCCGTTCGAACAAGATCACGTCGAGATGCGTTTTAGAAAAGACAAGATTGGGGGAGGTACTAAAAAGAGGCGGCTTTGAGATAGATGTAATAGCATGTAATTGTTTAAGTTGGCATTATGTTTTGACTAGTTTTTGTTCACGTTTCTTTGTTTTGTTTTTTAAAAAAGGGAAGTTGATTCTGCGCGGACCGGTAGACGATGAATGGTGCTTCGAATTCTAGAAGCCCGGACCAGATTCAGAGAGGTCTTTGGGTTAGGGAGATGAGAGAAAATTGTGATTACGACATTTTCTGTTAGTCACTGGACTTATTCTTGTTCTGTTTACACGACCTGACCTCCTATAACATGCCTATACATATTTTTCATGAGCCCACTTGACGCTAGTAAACTCCTTTAAGCCCGTAGAGCCAGACAAGTTTGATGGGTGCCGATACAAATCCCAGCGCCGGCTAGGGCTACGAACCCTAAACCTATATGGCTATTACCAATTCCTCGAGCAGCTCAAGCGATATGACAAATAACCAAGACCACACACCATGGACGGCCCCCCACCAGCATCGCTCGCGCAGGTCCGGCACGTCGTGCTCGTGCTCTCGGGAAAGGGCGGCGTCGGCAAGTCGTCCGTGACGACGCAGCTGGCGCTGTCGCTCGTGCGGGCGGGCTTCCGGGTCGGCGTGCTCGACATCGACCTGACCGGCCCGTCGCTGCCGCGCATGTTCGGGCTCGAGAGCAAGAAGATCCACCAGAGCTCGCGCGGGTGGGTGCCCGTGTACACGGACGCGAGCAAGCGGCTGTGCGTGATGTCGATCGGCTTTCTCCTGCGCGACCGCGGCGACAGCGTCGTGTGGCGCGGGCCGAAGAAGACCGCGATGGTCCGCCAGTTTGTCCGGGACGTGCTCTGGGGCGAGCTCGACTACCTCCTGATCGACACGCCGCCGGGCACGTCGGACGAGCACATCGCGATCGCCGAGCAGCTGCGCGGCCTGCTCGCCGGCCCGGCGCGCGTGGCGCCGGCGGCGGTCGTCGTGACCACGCCGCAGCGCGTCGCGACCACGGACGTGCGCAAGGAGCTCACGTTCTGCGCAAAGGTCGGCTTCCGCGTGCTCGGCGTCGTCGAGAACATGTCGGGCTTCGTGTGCCCGCACTGCGACGAGTGCTCCCACATCTTTGCCAGCGGCGGCGGGAAGACGCTCGCGGAAGCGTTCGGCGTGCCCTTCCTCGGCGCCGTGCCGATCGACCCCCAGTTCGTGCTCATGATCGAGCAGCAGCACCAGCGTGCCGTGGCGGACCAGCAGGAGAAGAAACAGGACGACGTGGAAAGCGCTCAAGTGAGTTTGATTGACAAGTACGCGGAGTCGAAGCTGAGTGCGATATTCGAACCCATCGCGAGGCAGGTTATCGAGAGTACACAGGACGAACAAACAGGCCTGTGACAATAAAAGAAAACCATATGTGTACATACAATATTGCATAACAAATAGATTATTCCTAACAAATAGAACAGAACAAAAGACGCGCTCCTTGCATGCTTCGTGGCTGCCTCTCACCATCAAACTCAAGAATTTACAAAACCCCCCCCCCCTTTCCCCCCTCTACTCCCAATTCACCTCGACGGCGACGACGGCGACGTGGACGATGGCGACGACGACAGCGACGACAGCGTCGGCAGGTCGTCGTTTCCCCAGCTGATCCGCCGCGCGATCCTCTGCAGGTCCTCGTCCTCGTCCGTCTCCTTGATCACCCGGTTGATGGCCTCCTGCCGCTGGCGCTCCTCGAGCTTGCCGGCGTCCTCGGCAGGCGGCGGCATGCCCTCGTTCTGGAGGTCGACGATCTTGGCCTCCTCGAACGACGTGACCGCGTCCCGGATGCCCTGGGAGCCCAGCATGAGCGTGCCGGCCGGCAGCCGGCCGCCGGTCGCGTTCTTGAGCTCGCTCACGGACTCGGACTCCTCGCGGAGGATCTGGAACATGCGCGAGACGCGGCCGATCGCGATGATCTTCTGCTTGAGCGCCTTGCGGTGGGCCTCGCGCTCGGCGGCCGCGTCCTCGTCCTCGTTGTCGGCCATCTGCTCGTCCGCCGCGCCGGCCGCCAGCAGCGTCTCTTCCTCGAGCTCCTCCTTCGTGCAGATGTTGAGGATGGCGATGAGCATCTCCGTGATCTTCGACCCGACGAACGGGAGCGACCACGTGAAGACGTCCATGAAGTTCGGCAGCCAGTACGGGTGGGGCGAGCAGTTAAACTGGCGGATGTTCATGACGTTGTTTTCGTACTTGAGCACCGCGGCCTTGTTGTGGTACGAGTCCGTGTAGTTTGGCGCGGAGAAGATCGTCATGACGCTCGGGAACGGGTTCGTGCGGGTCTTGCGGTACATCCGGTAGCCCGCGTCCTGGGCCTCGTGGGCGCGGATGATGGACAGGAGCTCGTTCTGCTCGAGGAACGTGCAGACGGCGTTGTACGAGTAGTTGTACGAGCAGCCGCGCACGCGGTTGACCTTGAACAGCTCGGCCGACTTCTCGTTGCCAAACTCCTCGAGCGGGTCGGCCCAGAGGATGTCGCACATGAGCCCGCTGTTGGGCGGCTCGCGGAAGCGGTTGAGCGTGCGGATGTCGTCGAGCGTGTGCATCTCGGGCGAGAGGCCGCCGTGGATGCAGAGGAACTGCTTGTTCATGACCGCGGCGAGCGGCAGCGCGCAGAACGAGGACAGGCAGGCCTCGTAGAACTCCTCGGAGTACTTGTGCTTGCATTCGAGCCGGAAGGTGAAGTAGTCTGTCAAGTGCCGGCACTCGTGGTTGCCGCGCAGCAGCCATATTGAGTTTGGGTACCATATTTTGAGCGACCATAGATATAGCACGACCTGTCCAGCCGTCAGCATACAGATCAACACCGAAAAGGGATTTTAAAAAAATACAGTGAGCCCACCTCCGCAGAAAAATACCCCCGATCGACGTAGTCGCCCAGGAACAAGTACCGCGTATCCGCCGGGTTGCCGCCGACCTCAAACAGCTTCATGAGGTCGTAGTACTGGCCGTGGATGTCGCCGCACACGATCAGCGGCGCGGCGATGTCCAGCAGCGTGGGCTCCTGCCGGAGGATCTCGGTGCCCTTGAGGATGATCCGCAGGGCCTGGTCGATCGTGAGCCGGCCCTCGCGGATGAAGTGCTGGCGCAGGAACTCGAGGTTCGGCTTGCCGGTCGCGTCGAACACGTCGTCGTCGGCGGGTGTGAACGTCGCGGGAGCCTGCACGTCTACAATTTGATCTCGCGCGTTAACACTGTGCTGATCGCAACTGCCAGGGCAAGCCATCCAGCAACACAATAAATCCTAACCCTTTATGATCCGCTCCGTCGTGTTCGCCGTCGAGCCGTCGTCCATCGCGTACATTGTGAAGTCGATCTCGGGCACGGGTGCCTTGCTCTGAAACGCGCGGATCGCGTTCTCGAGCCTCTGCGAGTTCAGGGACGCGGCGTCCATGTTTTCTGACGCCATTCCGACCGCTGTGCTGTCTTTGATAGAGTCGCGGAGGCGCGTGTCAGGTGAGGGGACGGATACTGGCAGGACCAGGCGGAGACTCCTGAAGTGTGTCTGGCGGGACAGGGAGAGAAGAACGGTATGTACTAGTCACACGACTGTTCAAGCGGACGAAGAGCGCAGAACGACAACCGATTCGCAAATTATTCACCGGCGAGTTGTGTAAAGATGCAATATATATATAGGAATATGTATATACGTGATCGTCGATGATATGAGAAAATAAAAGGATCGAGATGCAACTGATATGGCTCTTGTTCTGAACAGCTAAATTGCGGATCGATGAGCTCCTTGCCCTTGCCCTGAAACAATGCTTGCCGAAAGCAGCAATAAAATTTTGTAGTTTTTAACCACATATTATTATTCGAAAGTCCAGTCTATACATCATCATAAGGTCGGTCATAAGAAAAAAAGCAAATGCAAACCACCCAGGTAAAGCAAAGCAAAGCAAATCTGAAGAAATAAAAAAAACAATCAAACCAACACAACAGCCCCATGCAACCCCTTGTATGATACCGTGACCAAACCCCTCAGCCCACACGACCGGCAGTCGAAATCTCTATCCACACTCAGTCTATATATCGTAGCACCACTGCATCGGCATAAATACAATTCCAACCAGTCATTGGAAATACATATATATGTACTCGAGAAAAGAAAGCAAAATATTAAACAGACATATAGTCCAGGAAAGCAAGCAAAACGCCATGTAAAAAAAATTTAAAAAAGGAAAGAAGATGAACTCCAGAATTAAACAATAGCCGCAGCAGCCTTGGCGGCGTCAACAATTGACGCGCTGTCCGGCGCCGACTCGGTCGACAAGTCGTGCTTGGCATCTGCGCTTATGGGAAGGGCGGAGCCCTCGGGAAGGAGCAACGCGTCCTCGTCATTCAAGAGGGACTGCTCCTCATCAGAACCAGAATAGACAGAAGAGCCGCTGGAGACGCTGAGCTCGTCGACCTCGACGTTCATCTCCCTGCGCTTGCGGTCCTCGAGACGCTGCTTGCGCCAGTAGTAGCAGTACTGCCACAGGATGGCAAAGTCGAGAAGCGTCTGGCTGGTGCCGCCGATCTTGTAGTAGTACTCCTTGTTATCGATGTAGTAGAACAGGGTCTTGACAAGGTCACCAGAAACCCAGGCGAAAAGCAGCGTGAAACGGAAGCCGGAGAGCGAGTGGCGGGTGTAGTTGAGCACGAGCTGGGGCAGGGGCAGGATTGCCTCGAGGGCGACGGCGAGGCGCGCGATAATCTCGAACCAGGTGTCAAACGAGCGCAGGAAGAGCTGGAAGATGCCGACGACGGCCAGGAAGATGGCGATGCACTGTTATTAGAGTGTCAGCAGCCGGAAGAGACGGACTCGCAGGAAGCACGTGACAGGACGGATCGCCGCGGCGACAATGCGTTCACACAAGAGGCACTCACGATGTAGAACTTCCAGTCGCTGGTCCACTGCCAGAAATGGAAGGGCCGATTGAAAGGGATGAAGACGTCCTCCATGGACTTGACGCGGCGCCAGGCCGCGGGCATGTACATGAGGGCCATCTTGAGGTAGATGAGCTGGACACCGAGCATGGTGCAGGACTGCAGGAAGATGGGCAGCTCGAGCGGCCGGCCGAGCCAGTAGAAGATGCGCAGGGACGAGACCGCGATGAGGAGGGCGCAGGTGTCGAGCGCGTAGCCGTCGGAGGACTTGTGGCGCCAGACGTAGAACATCTGGTCGACGTAGGAGGTGATCGGCGAGGCGGCGAGGAAGGCTGCGATGATGTAGTTGAGGGGGATGCCCAGGATGACGATGTCTGTGGTTGTTGACATTGTGAGGACGCGTGGAGAGTGTCGGAGGAGGCAATAGCAGGAGAAGGCGGTGGTTAGTCGTATGTAGGCAGGAGGCAGTCCGGTTGGGGGTGTTGACGACTGTGAGGAAGCGATAGAGATAAGTCCAAAGCCGCGCAGTTTTATTATCGGCCCGTCCGTCCTGCGCCAGGCCCTAACCCGCTCTGCCCGTGTCTATTGTGTGTGTGCCGGCCCGGCCCAACCCCGTGCCGGCCGGCACACCGCTCACAAACACTGTCGTTGTTATGCCGCAACACGCAAAACCCGCCGCAGTTGTGCTGCGCAAATGCACGATGACGCCGTCTTGCCACCGCCGCTGCTCTGCTTTTTTTTCTTCCGTTCTTACGCCATCGGTCCTGTTTACTTCCTTCCCGTTTCTCTCAGTCATGCTCCAAGCTTTTTTTTTTGCTCACTTGACCTCGGCTTGCTTTTGAAATACACAGAAGAACAGTTCCATTACTATAGTAGCACAACGCAGCAGGTACAAAGCAAAAGCAATAGCAATCCAGCGTAGTTCCAATCCAGACAGACATACAAGCAGTAAACCAACAATCATGACAGCAAAACCAAAAAAAACTCAATTCAACTCAACTCAAGAAGAAAAAAAAAGACTAATGCAATTCGAGCGCCTTCTCGTCCGCAGCAGACTTCTTCTCCGACACGGAATAGTCCTCCTCGCTCACCGTCGTCTCGATCACGTCCTCGCCGCTCGCGTTCTCGGCCCACACGTCGCCCGACACGGTCGCGTCGATCAGCGTCTCCTTCGCCGGGAAGAGCAGGTTCAGGCCGACAAACACGACGACGGAGGAGTAGAACCCGTAGAGGTAGTTGATGTCCCACAGGTGGATGATGCCGCCCGTCAGCCCCAGCGACGGCTGGACGCTGTTGGCGAGGCCCGGCAGGTTCGGCGTGATCGAGATCACGAACGCGAGGACCGCGCGCCAGTTCACGCCGTGCCAGTACTCGTAGCGGCCATGCGGGTCGTACAGCGCGGGCACGTCCACGTGGCGGCGCTTGACGAGCCAGAAGTCCGACGCGAGGATGCCGGCGACCGGCGCGAGGAACACCGCGAGGCCGGCCATGAACGTGAGCAGCTGCGACGCCGAGTTCTCGATCTTCCACGGCTGCATGACCCAGCCGCCGATCACGGTCGCGAGGAAGGCGCCGCGGCGGATGTTGATGTACTTCGGAAACAGCGACGTGAGGTCGTTCGCGGCCGTGACCACGTTGGCCGACAAGTTCGTACCGATCTGGCCGACCACCCAGGCAAACCCGACAAAGAACTTGGCCGTGCGGCCCTTCGGCCCCGTCCACATCTGCGCCAGCGCGGTCGGGTCCCAGATGTACTCGCCGTAGACGACGCCGGCGGACGACGTCGCGATGATGCTCATGACCGCCAGGAACGTGGAGATGACGGGCAGGAACAGGCCCTGCCAGTACTGGCCCTTGCTCGAGCGCATGTACCGCGTAAAGTCCGGGATGTTGGTCGCCATGGTCGCCCAGCCGCCCGCCGACGACATCATGCACGTCATGATCAGCCACGCGCGAGCCGAGCCATGCACCTTCGGCTCCTGCTTCCAGATGTCGCCGTTCGACGACGCCAGGTTGACCATGCCGGCCGCGACGCCGATCGACGCGGCCATGACAACGACGGCCTTGAACACGAAGAACCACCGCAGCTTGTGGGGCGGGATCAGCAGGATCGGCAGCTGGATGAACCAAAACAACGTGTGCGACACGAGCTGCTGCGATGTGACGCCGATGTTGGCGGGGATGTGGTTCGGGATGTTGAGGTAGCTCGGCCAGATGGCGGAGATGCAGTTCGTGAGCGCGAACGAGCCCGAGAACGTCTGGATCGAGTGCCAGAACAGGGCCGTGACCATGCGCACGACGACCGCGAACTTTGCAAAGTGGAAGCCGAAGCCGGCCCGGGCCGCGACGGGGTACGGCACATGCAGCTTCGACCCGATCGCACCGTTCAGCATGAGCGGCACGGCCACGATCATCATGCCGACGCAGTTGCACAGGATCGCCTCGCGCCAGGTGAGGCCGACGGCAATGATCGACGACGGCGCCTCCCATCCCTGCATGTTGAGCGCGTCCGCGAACCAGTAGCCGAGAATCGTCAGCGCGGTCCAGGTCCGGCGCTCCGGCGGCGTCACGTCGTTGTCCTTGTTCGTCCACGTGTTCTTTGGCGCGAACGAGCCCTCCTCCTTTGGCAGGACCCACGCCGAGCGCGACGTTGCCTTGGTCTTGATTTCGCCGCCGAGGTTGTTCAGTCTCTGTCGGAGAGGCATGTCGGAGTATGAGCCGGGAGGCAGATGGAATCTTCGCGAGGTGGCTTGAGAGTATGAGGCAGACGGCAGCAGCGGGCCATGTGGTCCATGGGCCGGCTCTTTATAAGGGTGCTCGTTGGCAGGACTCGCGAGGAAGGACACGACGATACATGACGGGGCAGAGTGGACTGCTCCATTATCTCATTTCCGGCGGCAGATGGTCGTTTTCTGCAAAGCGCCGACAGAAGAACTGGTGCGGTTTGACAGCTTCAGCCTAGTGCGGTGTGCCGTTTCCCATATCGCGTGCCAGCTAATCGTTGAGACCGTCCCGCGTAAAAAGCATGGCTCCCGGGAAAAAACCGCCACATACGTGTGCCAAACGCCAAACGAGGCCCCTTGGAAGCCCGTGCTTATCGACCGGTGTACCATCCGCCGGCGTGACTTGGTCAGCACAGACAGCGGCCACGGCGCACAAACCGCTCGCGCCGGCAATAGCGCGATAAGCCCGGACCGACGACAAGAAGACAAAGCAAAAAAAAAGAAAAAAGCACGGAAAAAAAGCCGAGAAGTGCGGCACAAACAATATCGTGGGCCGCGGAGTCGGGAATAGTATCCCTCGACTCGGGCGAGCTCACCGGCGGCAGGATCCCAAAGAAGCCCTAGAGGATGCTTATCGTGGGGGAATCACTGTGCTATCGACCGCCTCAGGCATCGACCCGTATTGGCGCGAGTCGTGCATGATTGCAAGACACGGCATGAGTCTTCGTCGTAAAGCCACTCTTCGTGCCGCGCAGCAAGCAAAGCGGGATGCCGATGTGGGGCCGACGAAGAATCGCCTAAGCATTTGTCTTTCGGGAACAATAAGATAAGCCAAGTGCGACCAGTAATCTGATAACTAACCCGAACGGGGAACATCCCGAAGGCAATTTAAACGCTGCCGCTGTCTCAGAATACGCTCCTCCACTTTTTCCCACGACTGCCCGGCTGCATATTCTGAGACAGTTGTATATTCTATCTAGTCTGCAGCAACTGCCGATGCCAGCAGCCTTGCAATGTCACAAGACCTGCTCAGTTGTCGTTTATCGAGCACAGCCAGAGCAAGAAGACCAGCTTCAGCGTGCGGCGCTGACTCGGAACGGCACAACAAGCTTCGGCGGCCCGCTCAGGGGCTGTTGCGCTAGCCCCATTTCGGGACAAGAGCCGCCGGCAGCCTGCCGCATCCGGCCTAGTGCGTTTCCTGTTCTGGCGAGTGCGGCCGTTTTGGCCGCCCGCACAGCCGCCGTGGCGCTGCTCAGACCCTCGGCCGGAGTTAATCTCTGGGTGCGCCACACTCTCTTTTTTTGGCGTTCCGGCAACATCGCGCCGAGTTCTGTGCTGGCCTCAGCCGCGCAGCCCACAACGGCAACGGCCCATTCGCTTCAACTACATACATACTATGATTCAGCTACTATGACGAAAATTGTAGAATATTGTGACAGCTCTATATATACAAAACCTCAAAAAGAAGACAGATAATCAAACGAAACCAGTACAAAGAAGCAAGAAAACAGAACGCGCACATGCCCAAATTTGCTTTGTCCAGACAGAACGTAGGTAGTCTAGCGCGCCCGACTACGCCAAATCCGCAATGATCTTGACCGCCTGCAGCAGGCCAGCCTCGTCCTGCTTGCGCCCAACAAGCTGCAGCCCGACCGGGAACCCGTGGTACGCCTTCGCCCTGTCCTCGGGGAAGAACGCCTCGGCCCGGAAGTCCGCCTCCGACACGGGCGCGGGGAACTCGAACTTGTACTCCTTCTTCTCCAGATCGATCGTCTCGACCGGGAAGACGGCGGCCGGGTAGTCGAGCGTGTTCCACGCCAGGATCACGGTGTTGCTCGTCAGCGGCTCCTTCGGGCGCGGCAGCTGGGGCTGCGCCGGCATCAGGATCACGTCGATCGGCTCGCCGTCCTTGGTCAGTTTCGCGGTGCTGAGCCAGTGGAACAGCCATTCTCGCTGGACCGCCGCGCGCTCGTGGCTGAGGCTCCAGAACTTGTTCAGGTCGATCGGCTCGCACGGGTACAGGCCTCCGTCCGCGACGGCCTGCGTGAGCGGCTCGCCGGACTCGTCGCAGACCTTGACCAGGAACACGCCGCCGTCGGCCTTGAAGAACGCGGTCGCAAGATCCGCCATCTCGTCGCCCTTGAGGAACTCGATCTCGACGAGCTCGTGGCCGGCCGCCTTGACCTTCTCCTTGAACTCCGCGTAGATGGACGTGACTGGCTCGAACGTCTCGACGTTGATCACGCCGACCCGCAGCGGGCGCGTGAGCGGGGCCGGGTCCACCCACGGCAGGTACGCGCACGACGGATCAACCAGCCACGGCTCGGCCTTCGCGATCGAGCGCACGATGAGCTCGAGGTCCCGGACCGACGTCGTGACCGGCCCGTCCACACACAGCACACCCGTGACGTCCTCGCCGTCGGGCCAGTAGCCCTTGATATTGTGGTACGGCAGGCGGCCGGACGACGGCTTGATGCCGAACTGGCCGTTGCAGAACGCCGGCACGCGAATGGATCCGCCAATGTCGGTCGCCATGCCGATGAGCGATCCCCTGAACGCGACAATCGCACCCGCGCCTCCGGACGACCCGGCCGCGGTGATGTGCTTCGAGTACGGGTTCCGCGCGGGGCCAATCAGGTTGTTGTCGGTGTCTAGAACCATCATGCTCTGCGGCACGGTGGTCTTGACGTACATGATCGCGCCCAGGCTCTCCATGACCTCGACAATCGCAGACGACTCGGGCTCGGGCTTGCCTACCCACGCGGGCATGCCGATAGCGGAATCAACGCCCTTCAGGTTGTATGAATCCTTGATGGAAATCGGCAGACCGTGGAGCGGTCCGGTCGGCACGCCGTTCTTGGCAAAGTACTCGTCCTGCTTCTTTGCGACCTCGTACGCCCGCTCAAAAAAGATCTCTGTGCAGCAATTGATTGCCTGGTGAGCAAGCGCAGCTCTCTATAAACCACCCAGCCGTCGTCAGCGCCGACCTTTACAAGAAAACGGGGCAGGAGGGCAGGCAAACCTTGCAGAACGCGACCGTGACCTCGTACGACGAGAACTCTCCCTTGTGCACTTTCTCAAGCAGCCCGACCGCGTCGTAATTGCTCGTGATCTCGACCTCCTTGTCGTTAAGGACTCCGCACGTCTCGGCGAACTTGGTCAGGTTGTCCACGTCGGCCGGGATCTCGACTCGCCATTCGGCAGGGATGGCCTCGATCAGGGCCTTCTTCTTTGCAGCCGAAATCGCGATATATGCTGGCTCAGACATTTTGTGTAGCTTCTGTTTTGCAAAAAAGAAAATTGCTTCGCTGGAGCGATGGACAGTATATGAAAGCAAGAAAAAACAGTTGCAAGAAGAGAGTGTGGAAGGCAGTAATAAGGTAGAGAAGGGAAGATGCCAAAGATTTTAGGTTCTACAACTCGGGGCTCGTCTTATCAATGCTCAGTCCCAGCGAAGAAGTTTACTATTAACGAGTCATCTGACGACCGTCATCACTTCTCACCGCGACTGGAGTGTGCCGCTTCCTTGGCAACAGGATCATTGAAGAAGAAAAAAAATTTCTTCTCTCTGATAGGGACAGACAAAGACGCAGCCAGACAGGCGGCGAGCGATACGGTGCATATGGACTTCAGCACGAGGCCCAAAGTGTTCGGGCGCCGGCGCGCGAGGATTTTACGGTTTTCTGGATATTCAGGGGCTGGCGGACACGGAACCGGTCAGGGTCAGGGCAAATAGAGCGCCGGGGCCGTTTTCCCTGATTCAGAATAAGGTTGACTGCCGACTGATTGCTTATCAGCGGCACATAAAAAGCTGTGGATGCCGGCGGCGGCCAGAGATAGGTCGCGAGCCGGAGAGCAAGAGAGTAAAGTCTACCAGAAGAGGGCCGGACAAAGATGTCTCTCTTTCTGTCTGACTGCCAGCAGGTTTTTGACGATTATTAGTGCTATGGAAGTAGGGCATAATCACGATGCTTTGGTGGCTGATTTCGCGACGTTGACAACCACGGCTGGTGAACAGCAATTCTCGCCAATTACCAAGCAATTCTGAGCAGAACCGGGCTCTCCAGGCTTGCGGGTTGCAAAACGGGGCTCAAAAATGGATTCACCTCCGGGGCCAAGTCCATTGCGGTTTAGCCTGCACCTTGTTTGTCCCCCGTTGCCCTCCGTCCTCACCGCCAATTCGTAACACTGCTTCACGACTTTGCCCGGCCCAGATAAGTCGTACTGTTCGCCTTCCCTCCCGCCCTCCCTTCACAATAGATCCACACAGTCAATATACCAACATGACTGTTACGGCACCTCTCTCCATTCCTAATGCTCGGCCCGCACCGTTCCCGCTGCCCGTCGGCCGCACGGGTCTCATCATCATCGACATGCAGCGCGACTTCGTTCTCGAGCAGGGCTACGGCGCCGTGCAGTGCCCCTCCGCCGAGATCTTCGCCCAGGTCTCCGGCCTTATCCAGCCGTGCCTGTCCGTCCTCCGCGCCGCGCGCAAGCTCGGCATGACCGTCGTGCACACACGCGAGGGCCACGTTCCCGACCTGTCCGACTGCCCGCCGACGAAGACCGACAGGCAGGTCGGCGCGAACACGAGGCACTTTCTCACGATCGGCGACGAGGGCCCCATGGGACGGCTGCTTGTTCGGGGCGCGTACGGCCACGACATCGTCGACGAGCTCAAGCCGCGTCGGGACGAGGTCGTGCTGGACAAGCCCGGCAAGGGATGCTTCTACAACACAGACCTGCACGAACTACTCGTTTCCCGCGGCATCACCCACCTGCTCTTCTGCGGTGTTACGGCCGAGTATGTTTTGGCCCCTTTGCTATTCCTTTCCCTTCTTGCTCTAACGGAAAGCGCAGATGCTGCGTCGCGTCAACTTTCCGAGAAGCGAACGACCATGGGTTTGAATGCTGCGTCCTTACGGACTGCACCGGCGGGTTTAACAGTGCAATCGTGTCCGCGACAATGTCCATGTTTTGCGCGTACGACGGCTTGCTGGGATACGCCTCGAACTCGACCGAGGTCGTCAAGATCGCCGACGCGAACGCGGCCGACATGCTCGCCCAGCCGGAGCCGCCCGCGGCGCCTTCCACCACCGGCCTGAAGTACCTCCACGACGCGTACGTGCGCGGCACGAAAACCGTCGCAAGCGTGGTCGGCGGCGTATACGACGTCCTTGAGACGAAGCTGGCGAGCGCTGGCGTGACCGTCCCGGCCAAGGGAAGCGTGCTCGATGCCGCCGCTTCGCTGGACGCCGACGCGACCGTCGACATTGACGGCGTGCGCGACCTGTCCCTCCTGCACGGCGTTCCGTTTTTCACTACTTCCGAGTTTGCGCCGGACGCGACGATCGTTTCGCAAATCACGTCCGAGGGCGGCATTTACCTCGGTTCGGCCCCTTCGTCTGTGCCGGTGGACGAGTTGCTGAGCGCCGGCACATTTGTCCTCACCACCACCTCGACCCTGCCCAGTCCCCTGCCGGCGTCCGTGTCGGCGTACGTGACAACAAAGGGCTCGCTGTCAACCACCGGCGTCGCGCTCGCGTCGCCGTCCACGACCTCCATCGTGATCCTCTCCTCCTCCATCCTCGACGCGCGCGCGCTCTGGGCCGTCCTCGTGCGGCTGCCGAACCCGACACAGGACGAGGCCCTGTACCAGCACTACCGCGAGCGACCGATCGTCTCGGTCGATTACCGCGGCTTCGAGTCCGCCGGCATCCGCTATGCCGTGTACGACGGCGCGGGCGCGAAGGGCGCCGCGTTTGCCAAGAAGGTCGACGCCATGTTCGCGGCCGGCGGCAAGCTCACCGGCAAGGCCGTCAGCGCGCTCGTCGTCTCCGCCGCTCTCGCCGATGCCGCCGCGCTCGCCGTGTCGGCGCACTCGCCCATCGCGCTCGAGAAGGCGTTCTCGGCCGGCTCAAAGCACCACGACTCGTCCATCTCTCCCTTCGACACGATCGCGGCCATGCAGGCGCTCGACGCCGCCCGGGCAAAGTTCAGCCACGCCTTCGCCGCCGGCATCTCGAGCCCCGACGTCGTCGTCGCGCCGCTCACGAAAGAGGTCGCGGCCGGCATCGAGGCGCTTGGCGTGCCGGCTGTCGTTGTTGGGCAAGGAGACGTCGTGCTTATCGGCGCAAAGGGATACGACGTGAGAGTCTTGGACGCCGGTGTTATTTCTCAAATTTAGACTGTCTTTTTTTTTGTAATTATTTGGCCGTAAAGATGATATTGCATAGGGCTTCAATGTCATGTAGGATAGCTATGCTATGACTCGCAAGGAACTCGACGTTAGATTTATGATGCATATAGAACAATTTACTCCTTGCAATTTTGAAAACGCTCTTCAGCGTGGAGTTGGCAAAGGCAAAATGAACAAGCAATGAAAAACTAAGAACTAGATATTAAAAGAGCCCATGACCATGCTTTTAGCGGTTACCACAATCCAGTCCACCTAGATTCAACCATTGTCAAATCGAAAAAGAATACAAAAAGACCAAAATCAAAATCCAAACAAATCTTTGCATAAGCAAGAGAAAAAAAATCTCTACCCCTCTAGTGCAGGTTCACATATCGTGCTCAATAAAAGTCGTCATCTCCATTTTGACCGTCATCCTCAGCGCCAGTCGGCCCGCCCGTTCCCGGAGTTCCCGACGAGCTATCGCCTGCGTTGTCCTGAATGTTGGACGCGCCAACCGAGCTCACAGAGCCCATTTTCTCCGGCGTCTGCGCGCCATTATTTGCCTCGAACCACGGATGACTGAGCATTCTCATGTTGAAAAACTCCAAGTTGTCAAGCTCGTCGACTCCCGCGCTTGCGTGCTGATCAATGACATGCGACCGGCCGTCTGTTGCCAGCGACGTGAAAAATGTGTCACTATCGCCCATCGGAGCTTGGAGATGGTGCACCACACTTCCGCTAAGTGTCCGCATCGGCACATGCGGCTGTGGACCGAGTGTGTCCAAAACTTGTGAAGGGACGTGCTGCGAATGAATTACGGAACCATGTGGCGACTGCAGAATCAAGGACTCGCCAAATGCCTCTGTAGAGGGCGATGCAGCAACACCAAAAAACGGCGACATTTCTTGCGGGCGGAGCATGTGAAACTGCTGCTGTTGTTGACGTTGCAGATGAAGCTGTTGCTGCAGTTGCTGTAAATGATGGAGTGGATGCTGCGTCTGCGGTGCAGGAGGAACGCTAGGCATGACTTGCTCCATTGTTATTGGGATCTTTGCCGACTGAGAAACAATTGAGGGCGACACTTGCTGAGACTGGCTATTCGGTAATGATGGCATAGGCATTGGCCTTTGTTGCTGTTGTTGTAGTTGTTGATGTTGTTGCTGTTGGTGTTGGTGCTGCTGCTGCTGTTGTTGTTGTTGTTGTTGGTGCTGCTGCTGTTGTTGCTGCTGTTGTTGCTGCTGTTGTTGCTGCTGTTGTTGCTGCTGTTGTTGCTGTTGGTGCTGCTGTTGGTGCTGCTGTTGGTGCTGCTGTTGGTGCTGCTGTTGTTGGTGCTGTTGCTGTTGATGTTGCTGGTGCTGCTGTTGCTGTTGCTGTTGCTGCTGTTGCTGCTCCTGACGTTGTTGCGGCTGTTGAAAATGGGACTGTGGCTGTGGATGCGACTGCGCCTGCAAAGGCGCTTGTTGCTGGGCTTGTTGTTGGACTTGTTGCGGGGCTTGCTGCTGCGCCTGTTGCTGGGCCTGTTGCTGAGGAGGCTGCGGCTTCGGTCCCTTCTTTGCAAACTCATTCTTCAGCAAGTACTTGCACTCCTCGAACCACAGGATCGCGTGCTGCAAAAACTCAGCCCCGCGGATGTTGACTTTCAAGATCCACTGGTACTCCGACAGCTTTTCGTTGCACGCCGTCCTCTCCGCGTCCGTGCTCGCGGTCACCATAAGCAGGAAGCCAAACGTCGCGATGATGGCAAAATTGTTCTTCGACGCCGCATACCAAAACGTCTGGAAATGCTGCGGCCTCAGACTATTTGCAAACTCGACCGCAGACACAAACTCCGCAAACGCCGACCTATACACAAGCCCATATATCTCGTTCAATGTCGGACTTAGGCTTCGATCGAGCATCGACATGGCTGACAGAATCGGTCGGAAAAGAGCAATCTGGGCAGCGTGGTATCCGAGATGCAAGTTTCCGTTGGCGGACAATTCGCCTAATGTCGTGCTTTCCATTCGCAAACAGCTCGGAAGCTGTTCCAGCCATGCCTTCAGTCGAATCTGTAACGGGCGAGCTCTCGCGAGAAGTTTCTTGATATTGCTCTCGTCCTCGAAAGAAGATCTCTGCTTCTCTTCGGCGTTGTCATCGGCTTGCTGATCACTCTCGCTGCGGTAAATATTCGACAAACCCCTGGCTGAATGAAATTCGTCCAAAATATCCGACAGAATTTTCGTTAAGCTGATGAGGTGTAAAAACATAATTCGTCCGGTTTCGCGATTGACACTTCCGCTATTATCAGCGTTTCCACTTGCCAACGGATCGCTGCGGAGAGTAAACCCGTCATCATCGTCGCCATTCCCGGTTGGCCCAGAGGACGAAAATTGGTCATCGTCTGGGAAGTTTTCGTCAACAAGGTCGAGCACAGTCCAGTTGAGCGCATGGATGTAGGAAGGTCGTGCGAACGTCAGAGCCATCCATTTGTCCTGAATATATAAGCCCCAAGCAAGCCGCTTTCGTAACCCACGTTCAAACTCCGGAATGGACCATGTCGTTGGATCAAGATGAAGACCAACCTCCTGGGCAACTGCAATGACTTCACCCAGCATGGCCCAGGAATGACTAGGGCGGGTTAGTTGATTGCGGAAGGTCTGGTGCTGTAACAGCAAAATGCCCGCCTGAACTGTTGACAGGGTGGGACGATCAATCTCTCTATAGAGATTAATCTGTGCCAGGGCTTCAAGAGCTGCTTGCTGTGGACGCGGAAACGGCACAAGATCGGCATCGTACGTCCACCAATTGATCGCAAAAACGTATAGTCCGGCAAGCAACGACGGCGAGAGCTCCGAAGGATTGCGATAGTACTTTTCCAAAAATTCTTCTTTGTGGAGGATAGGCAATGGAGGGTGGACCTTCAACACGTTAGAACACAGCAAGTCAAGTCATAAAGAAACTGAAAACTTACAATGCGAAAATACAGTCCGATAAGTTGTCGGCCAAACTTCCCGATAATGTCTTGAATTTTGCGCACTTCGACAAGGTTCCCACCAATCGTGTCATCGCGACCGGAAAAGCTCGGATGACCAGGACGAAAAAGGTTCTCATTCTCATACACAACAAAATCGACATGATTATTATCCAACGACGAATGACTAGGTGAGGACTGCACTCGACGCACTTGGCGTCTAGTCAAGAAATTCGGGCCGACAGCCGGAAGTGAAGTTCGATCCCGAGAATCAATATTATAATGATTCATCAAAACCGGATCATGTTCGGCCGAGGTTCCAATATAAGAAATATATCTACGACATTGAAGTCCAAGAGTATCCTTAAGAAGTGTGTTTTCCATGAAATCATAGTCTGGAAACGTGGAATCCGGAGTTCGCGCAGACAATGCATTAGCTGAATTAGAAAGCACAGAAGGAGGAGTAACGACAGGTTCGGCATTCGTAGCGTTCGTCGCGTTCATGGTACTAGATTTCCGTGATGCCAGCCTAAAATATAAAGTAAGCAGCTAGCCCGACGAGGAAAGCTCATAAAACCACCCGTACCTTGCACCCCGACCTCGCTTTCCAGTTGGCGCATCAGAGTCCTTCTTCTCGGCTTGGGATGCGTTTGCCGCATTCGATGCAGATTGCAAGGTCGCCACGGGAGATAAGCTCGCAGTTTGGCCAGGTGCTAGCTGGGCCAGGTTCGCAGATGAGTCAGCAAGAGGAGAATTTCCTCCAGCAACAGAAGCAACATTCGCTGCATTTATATCTTTGATTTCATTTAGCAGTGAATCTTTCACGTCTTTGCCGTCTTTGTCTTTAGCATTTTTTCCGTCTTTGTCCTTCGCGATCGGAGTCAGGGTTCCGGAGGAGGAGGCTTCTTTTGCCGCGTCACCGGAGTTCCGACGCTGCCGTTTTCGCGGGGCAGGATTCTCGCTGAAAACGCATTCGTAGTTGTGGAATCGACATAAAAAGCAGACCGTGTCGTTTTCCGAAAACACACACCTGCTCTTGCGTCTTCGGCAAGAGTCGCAGGGCCGGTCTGGACGCTTGAGACCGGTCTTGCTATGCGTTGTCTGCACAACAAACATAGCAGCCAACAATCAGTATTCTCGAAAAGGACTGACCAAACGTGATAGAAATATTGCTCGGCTAATCCAAACGTCGGACATAAAATGCGGCGGTGTATATTTTTAATCCGGGGGCCGTAACTTCCCGCAGAGCGTCCTTCTATAGTTGTTATTCCGTAACGCGCATGCAACTAGATCTGAAAACCGAACCGAGACAGCATAAATGACTGCCAACGCGTCAGCAGGTCTCCGGATAATGTAGTTGAACGGAGCTGCGCCGTTCGACAGAATGGCGGAGATGTGCGCCGCAGACGAACGTGCCAGCTGTAGATTACAGCGTCCAGACCCCGACAGAGGCCAGCAATTGACCAAAGAACCCGTGGACCGCAAATGCTAGCGCCAGGCCTGTGGAAAATGTGGAGCTATAAAGTAGGAGTCGGCAAAAAGAACCAGCGTTTCAAAACAGAAAGAGTACACGATGAGGAAAGCGGAGAGCGAATGCCTCTGCGAAAGTATGAAATGGCATACTCTGTATAGCAACCCTGACCCTGAAAATCCAGCCTTTTCGTTTATTGCTTGGCAGGGAAGAAAAGACTTTCGTGTGTATGCTGACCAAACAAGGCAAGAGAAATGTAGATGACTATACGATTATATTATACTGCACTGCACCTACTTATTATAATGCGCCCTTCACAAAAACAAAATTCCTGAATACAATGTCCATCAACCTAAGCAAAACAAACCAACAACCCCAATTGCTGACCGCGCCCTAGCGCGAGCACGTCCACCTTTCGTATATCAAGACATACTGACCAAACGAGCCTACAACTTGGGCTCCTGCTCAGCTTCAGCAGTTTCCTTATGCTCGACTTCGCTCTCCTTTTCATTCCTGGACGTAAGATCCCTGTGTGCCGCGAGCTCGGTAAGATCAAGGTTGGCAGTCTTCCATGGCTTGATGTTCTCTTCCCAGATGATGTCGATCTCCTCAAGCGTCTTGCCGCATGTCTCCGGGAACAGAAAGAAAACGTGAATAGTCATGGCAATGCAGAAAACAGCAAAGATCAGATAGGTCTTCCATTGAATGTTTTCGAACGCAGGTGGAACGAAAAATGCAATACCGAAGTTGAAGATCCAATTCCATGCACCGCAAAATCCGTTTGCAACGGCACGCTGCTTCATCGGGAAAATCTCAGAGACGTAAATCCAAATGCCAGGACCCCATGTAGTAGCGAATGCAGCGACAAACAAATAGTTAAACGCAATGATCGCCTTAGCGGCCGCCTTGTCAGGAACAGCCCATCGAATGCCATCGTTGCCATTAACCTCTGGCACGTAGTGACCACTTGCTGCCATAACGCCGGAGACAACAAATAGAAAGACACCCATACAAATGGCTCCGTACATAAGAAGAGGACGGCGACCCCACTTATCAATGAACAACAGAGCGGGAACGGTCATCACGACATTAATAACATACTGAATCGATGAAGAAACCAAGCCGCTATTGCCTGTATAGCCCGCCATAGCAAACGTGTAGACGACGTAGTACATCATGACGTTCATGCCGGTAAGCTGCTGCCAAATCTGCGCGGAAGCACCAACGAACGTACGCAATCTCGAACCCTTCTTGAACAGGTCAAGGTATGAGACATCCTTGGAAAGCTGGTCAATGCGGACGGCTTCACGAACCTCCTGGATTTCGATTTCGACGTCCTCGTTAATATCGATACCATTTCCCTGAACATGCTTGATAATGTCGATTGCCTCCTCCCATCTGTCATGGGATGCCAGCCAACGCGGCGACTCGGGGAAGAACATCAGAGACAAGAAGAGCAAAGCGCCAGGAACCATCTGAAGACCCCACGCAACACGGAACGACTTGGTGCCCTCCAAGAAAGTGCAGCCGTAAGAAATGTAAAACATAATCATGATACCCCAGGTCACGGCCCACTGGAAAAGACCCACTAGTCGACCACGAATATTCTTTGGGCTAAGCTCGGCAATGTAGACTGGCACTTGACTTGAGCACAAGCCAATAGCAAGCCCAGAAATAAAACGACCGGCAACAAGCTGCCCAACGTTCTGGACGGCACACTGAATCGCAGAACCAATAATCCAAATGCAAGCACCAAACTGAATTGTATATTTTCTGAAAAAAATGTATTCGCGTCAGATTCAGCACCACCAAGAATACAAAAACCAGAAAAAAAGTTAAACATACCTTCCGATTTTATCGGATATGAGACCAGCAACGAGGGAAGAACAGAAGGAACCACCAGCCATGGAAGCAGTGATGCCACCTTGTCTAGTAGAGTCAGGATAGTTGAAAAACTCCCGGTACGTATCGTCATCAACGAATGCGGAAACCGATGAAATATCGAAGCCGAAGAGCATACCACCGATGGTGGCAGACATAGCCACCAGGTATGGGTTGTATATTCTCGGCAGCATCGCGAGTAAAGTAGAAATGTGTACAATGAATAATTATCTGAGAAAGATGTTGAATAGTAAAAGAAAACCTGCGGAGGCGGGGAAGACTGGAGACTTATATAGTGGTATCTGGAGGCGCGGGGGTGTCCGGGGGAGGAGGAGGCAAAACTTCAGAACAATCTGGAGAAAGTTCAGGTACGAACTCACGTTATGATACCTGAGCATATCTTCCGGTCCTGAACAGCTAGCCACAAGTGGAGCGGCATGGGACCGAGAATTCGCTGAAAAAAGAAGAGAGCGGGTCGTGATCTCGACGATGGTCACACGCTACGGCAGGCCCGAGGTGGCGGTTGATCACTGACGTAGTCGGGCCCGACAACGGATTTTCTTTTTCGAGGCTCAGGTCAGGAGGGTCCTTGAGTTTTTCCGTGCTGCCGGGCCGACTGCACCACCAACATTGCCACCGCCATTCCCCACCTCCAGGACTTCAAAAAGCCGTCCTTGACTGGCGCTTTTCTGGGTAAACTGTAGCCAGGGAATAGTCCTCTATGACCACCGCCAGAGCCACTGGGGGGTACGTTTGGTATTGCTTGCTGTTGCAGCGCGGCAAAAAGTATTCCGAACCGCCCATACTCGGGTCAGCCATTCGGGCGCTTAAACTTGAACGCACCACAAACTCTAACGCAAAACGGCATCGTAAGCGCCGTGCGCCCGCCTGGTCCGGAATTTCTTTCCGGCGCGTTGCGCCACGGCCAGTCTAGTCTCCGGCGCTATTGACAACGCTCCGGTTCCGGTCCGGACGATTAATCGCTCGCATAGAGGTATTCTGTTTGTTGTTCACATGCTGGTTGCTTCCATATTGGTGGTTCGCTAGAACTGGGGAATGCGTCCAGTGTTGTTTTGTACTGTGCATTGCCGTATGATGATTGTCAGCCGGGAATAGGGACAGAATAGGGACAAAGGGATAATTGGTAGGCGCTTAAAATTTGAAGTTCGCGTAAACGGCATCGCGGGACCACACGGCGGGCGTTTCAGGACACTAGGTCATGCACTAAGCAAAAACCGTACGACGAACGCAACACCGTCAGCAAGCCGATCATGCTACTCCTCCCCGCCGCTTGCCCAAAGCATCGCAGGAAATTTGACTGGAAGTTTGAGCGGAACTACAAACGCGCGGTTTACACAACTGTCAGCTGATTGCGGAGTGGAACAACGTCAGACTCAAGGGTCCTCGAGACTGTATTGTCAGCGTAAAAGCTTGCGCTATTCATTCGTATATACTGAGAGCACGATACTTTATGTGTGCTGCATTCAGAAAGTTCTGCAGCTTCGGATTTGAAAGAAATTAAAAAGCTTCGGCTTTTTGGGAACCGGGTCGGAAAAATTAATAATCCGTCACAGTGGCTCTCGCTCTCTCCGGCGACTGCATTGCCGTCCACCAATCAGAAACTATTCGGCAATGCGTACCTAACGTATATGCCTTCCCATATCACGTACTCTCAATTCTATGGCGAAATAACGCCCATAAACAATGCTGCCCCGGGGTGGTCATATCAGCACAAAAGCGGGGACTTGGAATTCGTACTGAGAGCATCAGAGACTGACTATGTGCTGCGTCCAGAAAGTTCTGTAGTCTTGAAATGGGAATAAGCGTCGGCTAACCTGGGAACCGGGTCGGAAAAATTAATAATCCGCTGTAATAGTTCGCCAGCACCACATACCACCAATCAGAGTATTATCTATAATCTGTAACCTATCGTCCTTCGCCAATGTCGCGTATTCTGGAGCGAAATAACGCAAGGAGTAGTATCACTGCCAGAATGTCTGCGGAGATTGCTTTGCGCTAGACGAAATAAAGCTAGCAGTGCTTTCGCGCTACTTTGCTGACTCTCTCAGTTTCTCCCGCCCTCACCATGAGAAGCCTAAACCCCCTATTTGCTACAGCAGTGCATTTCGCGCATAATGTGCCTAGTTAACTAGTTGGTTGGTGCAAATGCTGATTTTGTTGTGCATCAAGGCAGAGCTAGAGAAGTTATGGCAGACCACGAGCTTTCCACTGTTCGAAATCGCGAGCACATTGCGTTCTTTTTCAGAATTGAAGGGGATGACAATAAGTATCATAGTATAGCACAGCTCCGCCACGAGGGCATCTATTCTGTTCTTCGTACTTCCAGATTTTCCAAAGTGGAATCAGATCTGACCAGTACAGCGAATCTGATATCAAAAAAATCAAACAACAACGATCCTTCCATACAATATACGTTGAGGTAGACATAGCGCTTGTCATGATCAGTTTAGACTATGTACTCCGCTTTCGACCCCTCTTTACTCAGTCACGATTGGCGCTTCCAAAAATTAAGTGCGACCAGGAATCAGAACCGTTGCGGGCTTTCACAGCGCAAAGAGATACCCGACGGAAAGTAAAGATATCTAAGCGACCTATTCATATTATTCAAGCGCGAGCTTGACAACATTTATTGCCCATTTGTCAGCATCCTGTGATCACAACAGTCGTTGACTGCCTGATGTGTCTTTTCAGTTGGAACGACCTTCATGAACCCGGCAGATATGAATTTTGCAATTAAAATAACATCTTTTAAGGCACAGTGTCCGCCCATTAAAGACCAAAATCAGCATCTGCGTTCTAGGATGTTGCCACTAGTAAATTTGGCGAAAAGAACATGCCTATGACTGACTCATTAAGACTAAGCCGAAGGAGAACATATATCTAATTCTCTATTCCAATCACTATGGATACTGTATGTATCTCTTGTCGGGCCTTCGGCCGTAGTGCTCGATATCAAGTTCTAGAAGACTCAGGACGATGCAAACCCCTTTCAGACACGACCCGACAGCAGCGGGGAGAGATTGAGAAACGTATTTGCCAATTCCACTTGTTCAGTAGGCACTTAGACGACACAGCAACTCAACGCATCCGACATTTTGAGATTTGCTTTTCTCTTGGTCCTCTCGTGGCACCGAATGACCGCAGTAGGTTTGATAAAATCAACGATTCCAATCTCGATCAATTGTCATGGCTCCATTCACCTCCTTGCGACAAGACAGGGAAGTGTTTAGCATTTTTAATTTTGAGAGATTGTCACATAATATACCACCATATCCGAGAACGATCCATAATTGCTCGACGTTATAAAAGTTAAGGGGAGCAAGCAGAAGACGAGATCAAAGTAGCATAAAAACAGTACGTATAATCGTGAAGCAAATATGCTCGTCTTGGCGACATAATTGCCCTATTGACGATCGACGAATCCAAATAAGGGACGTTCTAATAAGCCAATATAGGGTACTCACACTGGTAGACTAATCAAGAGAACAGTCGAAAGTGTGCTGACAGCGATTCACGAGTATGACATAATTTACTGCGTTACTGCGCTGCAAATTGCAAAGTATCGCCTCAATTTTAATTTGCAGGATGCCGATCACGTCCTTTGCCTTACATCACTGTGCGGTTCGAGAAATGTGCAAGATGAACCGAGCTGCTAGGGAAGGCGAGCCGAAGACTATCCTTAATATGGAATGCACTGCCACTTCGTGTGACGACCGAAAATACAGTTTAGGGCTGATATTTGGCTGGCCAATTGTTGTTGAAGTGTTCCATCTGTGAAATGTTTCGGGCGTCCACCAAATGTTCGATGGCGCCTTTAACTTTGCGGGGAGCTTTTCTGCCCATCTACTACGTAATGACTTCTAGAGCCGCACACTCCAATGCCAGATATACCGCCGATCGGATTGAACTGCCGAGGAATACTTGCAAGAATGAGCGTAATGACCTTCGAATCAAGTGGCTATAGCCACCTCGTTTCAGACATAGATGGCACCGTTTAAGCTTCATGTTCTGGACGATTGAGGTGGGCGAGCGAAAGTCGGTTCTCCTGATCTGCGCAGAAACGCGAACACGCTGATCGCAACATACGTGATCATATGACGTAGGTTTGCTGGGCAACCATGACCAATTCGGTAACTGCGACTGATGAACCTTCGACATGTCTTGTTTGGACGACATCTATATAGAACGGGCTGTACCCTCCGTTCCTCAGCTTTGTTTTGTTGTACAGTACATCCCAGCGACTTCATCAGATTATCGTTTCGGACCACTTTCAACTGCGCAATTCTACCCAAAAGAGCTTTTAGTTAATCTTCTCTGCTATTCAAAATGACAGACGGTAAGATACCATGGATCCGGTATAATCGGTGCAAAGACTAATTACTATGTGATGGACTTTTAGCTGGCCGCAAGAACATTTCCGACAAGATCTCCGAGACTGTTACTCCGGACTCCCAGAAGTCTTATGCGCAGCAGATCAAAGAGTCTGCTACGGATACATACGATAAGATTGCTCGTGATGTCCAGCCTGAGGAGAGCAAGTCGGGATTTCAGTCGGCTGCCGATACTGTCACTGGGAAGTCTGACGAAGCGAAGGCGCATGCCGACGAGCACCAACAGTCTTTCATAGACTCCGCAAAGGAGTACGCAGCGTCTGCGCAGAAGTCTGCCGCCGACAAGTTTAACCAAGCGTCCGAGTACCTCTCCGGAAAGTCAGAGGAGACCAAGAAGTAGATAACTACGATATTTTCTTTCTTTCTAAGCTTATTCGGTGGTTGAAGATGTTACAGTGCAACAGCGCTGAGGACTTTGGATGTGGAAGGATTTATAGTGAAAGACAATAAATACAATTATACTTTTAAGTCTGTAGGATCGTTGCTGTTTGCAATTGACAATGTGCCCTCTCAGCGAGCATTACCTTGCTTAAATGGATAGCAGAGATTCAGGAGAATGGTTAAACACCGACGATGTCACATGAAATTTGCAGACATACCCTAACCCGCTGCACTTTGAGTCAAACCTGAACAAAAGTGCCTGAGTCGGCGTCAGCAAAATCGGGTTTTGTGTGGAGGGCTCCGACCACGCGAACAGTGGTGTCCTTGAGCTGAAAGAACGAACACTACCCCCATCTCTGTTGTGTTGGGCAGTAGATAACATTCTTTTGTTTGAGCTATTTGGACCATTCGTTGCTACTTAATAGTGCAGCTTTTATATCGACGAATTCCCGAATAGCAATTCGAAGAGTCTTGATAAAGGTCAGCCGAATATTCTTATCTCGACAGAGCTGCCCGCTGATCGTCAGCACACTTCCGAACTAATTGGCTCCGCAGGTTCAGTGCTCAATCCATTCTCTCAGTTGAGAACAGACAGTAGGCGTCATCACTTTGCGGGCATAAGAAATGTCCTCGTTTTACAAATGGTACAACGCTCGTTTGGTGGCCCGACCACTGTTGACGCAGTGCGTTACCACTTCGGTATGCATTTTCGTCTTGCCAAGTAGGATAGATAAATCCGACGAAATGCTAACATCTGATTGATCAAGATTATGTTTGGCACGGGCGATGTTATTGCACAACGATTTTCTCCAGACCCCGAGTTGAAGGGAAAACACGATTATATTAGAACCCTACGAATGTGTTTCCACGGCGGTGTTGTGTTTGCGCCGGTTGTGTCGCAATGGTACAGACTGATTAGCATGCGGATTGTTGTACCCGGGCGTCCATTGGCGCAAGCTGTTTGGCGGATGACGGCCGACCAGCTGGTCTGGGCTCCGGTCGGACTTGCGTCGTTCTACGTCAGCATGGGTGTTCTGCAGATGCACTCGTGGCAGCAGATCAAAGAGGAGCTGGCAGCAAAATGGTACCCCACAATGATCGGAAATTACATGGTGTGGCCTGCGGTCCAGGTGCTAAATTTTCGATTGGTCCCACTAGATTATAGACTGATGTTTGTCAATGTCGTGTCGATTGCATGGAATGCCTTTTTGTCGTGGTTCAGCGCTACAGACATCGAGAGTTCGACTCATACCATAGAGGTTGTGGAGCATCGCATTGAAGAGAAGATAGTGGATGCAGAAGCAACCATTGAGGGCAAGATAATGAAGAAATAAGTGAAGTCTTTGTTAATATCGTTACAATGCATCCGCATAAAATTCTGGCTACGGCAGTTGTGTGCATATGTGCAAGAGAATACTCGCCATCGAAACTATTATTATTGCGGTACATAAATTAAAGGGTGTGACTCCGAAACGGAAGACAATACTGGTTGCGTCTGGCTACCGGCATAGTGAGCACACGGCGGCTAGATCAAAAACAAAATGCTACCTCAATGACCATCAATGTACCTAAAAAAACTTGAGATGTAAAATTAGCAATCGTGCAATTAATGAGGCGAGCGATATCCGACGAGAACATGCAAAGTCGCCGTGATGCTGATGCTTCATGGCGTCAGAGTAGCGATTCATAAAAAGATCCCCATGAAATGTGTCGGAAACAGCTTCTAGTTGATTTGTGTAAAAATGAATTCATCATCCAAATGAAACACAGCATCATGCACGACCTTTGCATGCCACGGACGATCTACCTCAAAATCGATAAAAGAAACGTACCTTGAGGGGAGAAGACAAGCCAGCAAGGCAAGTGCCGGCCTGATTATACAAAAAAATTTGAGCAGGAACAAGGGACAGCGGATTTAAAGGGCCGCGGGTCAGTGAGGGTTTTGTGGCGGTTCGCTCAAGTGTATCGATCGCGCGGCCCGCGCGGGTCTGTCTGTCCTACTCCGGTATCTTCGTCATCGTCATCACCATCAGCATCATCCCGTCCGGCTTCTTCTTTTCCCCCTGCACAACGCTCGAAAGCACAAGCTGATCTGTGGATTTGCTGTGTTTGTCCATCGTTGGTATTCTCATCCACCGCTATCTGTGAATCTGGACTTCACGGGCTTGCGTGTCACTACGTACCACACACCTCCTGGATCCATACGCACTCGTTTATCTCTTGCTGCTTAGTTTGAATGTAAGCACATTTGTCCTCCTGTTGTTTTCTTTTGCCTGCTTTGCGTCTGAGCTGCGCTTTCGATTCGGCTCTCGCTTTCCCCCGGCTGTGACTATACTTTGGATCGCGATGTCACAAAGTGGTCCCATGGCAAGCAGCATTTCCTTCACGTTGTCATGATATTGGCTTCTGAGTCAGGGCTGGCTGTCCTAAGTGCAAGAGACTTAAAGTCGACTTTGTGAAGCAGATGAGATTGCCGTGTCGTTGCAGCGAACCGTGCCACAGTGGTAGCGCGGATACTATTTTTGTGCTTCTATGAACATGTTTCTAATATTATATTCGTAAAGATCTAGTTGTCCGGTCATATTCTGCTATCACGACTGTTTGCTGGACCTAGTACCACTATCCTTACTCTAATTTCATAATCCAAACTGGAACGATAGTTACACTCTCCCATTCTGTCTTACGGATCTCTTTGGAACAAGTAAGGTATGTTCGATCCTGCTTCGGTTGGTGTCTTGATGCTCGGTTGAAATATCCTTTTCTTACCGAGATTTAACTATCTAGATCACCATGGGAAATAATCCGTCTCGCCCCAAAGGTTCAGATGGACTGCAGTCGTATCCGTCTTTTTCACGGACCGATACGCAAGGATCCACCCGATCTCGGACTTCACTTCGCCCAAAGATAAGCAATGTTGCAACAGATATAGCGAACCAGTCCCCAATTAATGACTCTTCGCCATCGCCCACGATAACGAGGACAGTGATTGATCCGAATACGTCTCCGACCGCAGCTGCCTTTGACAATGCCAATCTTCCCCCATCTCTTCAAATACACGAGCCGAGGGAGCCAATTCTGATTCGCCGGTCATTTGACAATTCTGGCGATGGCGGGGGAGGTTCGGGACATAACTCGCGAAATGGAAGTGTGTCTTCCGATACGAAGGAGACAAGTAGTCCGACTGCCAAGGGTGACGCGACTTTGCTTCCAGAAGCAACCATGCTCAGCAAGTCAAACAGCAGCCACGGACGAAGCGGCAGTAGCAGCTTGGACGGTGCTGCAGGTCTGGAGGACTCGATGGGAAAGCTCTCTCTGTCGCCGGCGGCAGAGATTGCACCGTCGCTTGATATCGATGAAATCATACAGCGACTGCTCGATGTTGGATATGCCGGGAAGACGACCAAAAGTATGTGCTTGAAGAATGCGGAGATACAAGTCATCTGTCGCTGCGCACGTGAGATATTTTTATCACAACCTACGCTCATCGAGCTTTCACCGCCAGTCAAGATTGTCGGTGATATTCACGGTCAATATGGCGATCTGATACGGCTTTTTGAAATGTGTGGCTTCCCACCTGCCGCTAATTATCTATTTTTGGGCGATTATGTTGATCGAGGGAAGCAAGGACTCGAGACCATTCTCCTTTTACTCGCATATAAAATCAAGTATCCGGAGAATTTCTTCTTGCTCAGGGGAAATCACGAGTGCGCTAATGTCACGCGCGTCTACGGGTTCTACGACGAATGCAAACGCCGATGTGGCATCAAAGTGTGGAAGACCTTTGTGGACTGTTTCAACACTCTGCCGATTGCTGCTATAGTAGCGTCAAAGATATTCTGCGTGCACGGTGGCTTGTCGCCGGTGCTGAATTCCATGGATGAGATCAGAGACATCGTGCGGCCAACAGACGTGCCCGACTACGGTCTTCTGAATGACCTGTTATGGTCTGATCCGACGGATATGCAGGACGAATGGGAAGACAACGAGCGCGGCGTGTCGTACTGCTTCGGCAAGTCTGCCATCAACAGGTTCCTTACAAAGTTTGAGTTCGATCTAGTATGCCGGGCGCACATGGTCGTCGAGGACGGGTACGAGTTCTTTAATGAGCGCACGCTGGTCACTGTTTTCTCTGCTCCGAACTACTGCGGAGAATTTGACAATTGGGGAGCAGTGATGTCTGTCTCGGAAGAACTGCTGTGCAGTTTTGAGTTACTAAAGCCATTGGATTCGGTTGCGCTGAAGCAGCAGATGAGACGAGGGCGCTACGAGCGCAAGAATGGGATGCACTCTAGTCCAGTAAGTTGATTGCGCTTTTGTTTCATTTCCGGTTGATATGAGCACCACGGAGAGATCTAACTTCTGTTATTTACCATAATATAGCCCGCCCTGCAGGTCCCACAGAGCTTCTGAGACAGAGACAGTCGTCTGCTTTGGTATATTTTTGCACTCTTGTGTCGGTTGTAATCATTTTAAAGGTTTGACTTTTTTTTGTGTCTTGTGGAAAATGATTATGGGAATAGGTTTTTGAGGGAATCTGGCGCCTTGAAATTTTTTTGTTTTGTTTTGTCACATTTCATTTTTTTCTATGCTCAACTCTTTTGTTGTGTGCCCGTTTTGTCGCGCCTGCTTTTGCTATGTTACAACTGCTTTATACTCTATATATAGTTCATGGTTATATATTATTTCCTTGCGTTGTCATTACCGGGAAGCGAAATGACGACTGCAATTCTGTTATTTGCCAAGTCACATTTCAGTACATAGTGTAGGATTTGTACGAGAGATTGTCGCTACCTGCATTGCTGTGAGCCAACATCGTCCCAGTTAATTCGACATCACCCCCGTTAATTCGAGGATGTTGAAAACCGAAAAAAGAGATGGGGCGTAAGAGATGGGGCATCTACCCCCGCAGAAGACACACCTTGGGGGAGAGAGAGGAACACGATATGAAGATCGTTGGGAGACACAGATAATGCATTGCCTGTTTCGGGTTTCGCACAAATGGCGTCGCGTCGCGAGGGAGGAGACAAATTCTTAATTATTTGCGGCGCGGCGAGGGTGGGGGCAGCCGACTGCCGCTGCAATACCCTGTCCCGGACTGGAACCCGCTTGAAGAGTGTTCGCAGAGGAAGTTTACGAAGAAGCACAATAGTAGATGAGATGAATAACCTTCAATTCTCGTCAAATAACACCGGTAACAGGACATATCCAACTATAAAACACACGTACCCAAACCATTTTAATAAGCAACCAACTCATATTGACATAACCAACAAAATACTTTCAAATGCTTAGTAAAAAAAAATGACAAAATCACTTGCGATCAGTGCTCTCCAGCTCGGAAGAATCCCTGACATCCTCCAAGTGGCCGCCCGAGACCTTCAGGCTAACCTGGCGGTCCAACTCAAAATCATCCAAGTCGGAAGCCTTGGTAAGTGCAGGCTTGCTGAGATGCCACTGGCTGCGCTTCATGAACAAGCCAGTCTGGAAGACCTCGTCCATGTGCTCAAGGGCAACACCGGCCGTCTCACGGAGGACGAAGAAGGAGAAGAGGGCGATGGCAATGTTGAAGATGCCGAACATAAGGAAAGTTCTCCAGCCGATATTCGCCATGGCGACCGGGACAATGCGGGAGATGACATAGTTGAACGCCCACTGGGTCGCGAGACCCATGGCGACACAGTACTCGCGGATTCTGTTGGGGTAGATCTCGGAAAGGTAGGTGAAGGGAACCGGGCCCCACGAGCACGAGTACGAGACGCAGAAAAGGTAGATGAAGACCATCATGGCAATCGAGGCCGGGCCAGGCGAGGTCGCATCAGGAGGCGGCGGCTTGGCAGCAAGCGTAATACCGACGATGAGCATGCACGCGGACATCGCACAGGCACCGAGGACAAATGGCAAGCGACGGCCGAGACGTTCGACGAGGAAGAACATGAAGAACAAGGACGATACAGTCTTGACAATGCCGTAAACACCGGTGGCGAAGAGCGACGAGGAGGTGCCAGTGAGACCAACAGCTTCGAAGAGAGTGGGAGCGTAGTAGGTCAACGCGTTGGTGCCGGAGAACTGCTGGGAGACCATAAGAATGAAGCCAATAAGAACACGGACACGGTACTCCTTGGAGAACATCTCCTTGTAAGAAACACCCTCGGAGATGAGAAGCTCCTCCTCGATAGCCTTGCAGATATCCTCGTACTCCTGGCGAACAACTGGGTCGTTCTCATCGGTCATGCGAATGTAGCACAGATTCTTGAAGCCCTGCTCGCGACGGCCCATCTTGATCAACCAACGGGGAGACTCCTTGATGAAAACAGCGCCGATGAAGAGAAGAACACCGGGAACGAGCTGGAGAGCCATGGGAATACGCCACTGGAGATGTCCGTCCGGGTTCAGGTGCTGGTGGCAACCATAGTCAACCCAGTAGGAAATCATAATCGCGATGAAGATAGAGCAGCCGTAGCAAGTGCCGATACGGCCACGGATCTCGCGGGGCGCGACCTCAGACAGATAGGTGGGAGTAAGCATGGAAGCGCCGCCGACACCAAGACCGGAGATGGCACGACCGGCGTAGAGGAGCGCGAGGCTGGAGGTCGTAACGGTTTGGAGGATAGCACCGACGTTGAAAATGAGCGAAGCAACAGCCATACCCCATCGGCGACCGAACCGAGCAGTGAAGAACGCCATCATGATGGTACCGAAGAAGCAGCCAGCCTGGAGAGTGGCGACGATGTTCGCCTTAATGTTCGCCATGTTGCCCTTGTTCAAGCCGAAGTCGCGCTGGAAGGACTCCATCTGAACAGACGAGCCAATGAAGCCGGTGTCGTAGCCGAAGAGGAAGCCGCCAACACAGGCGGTCACCACCGTGAAGAGAAGGCGATAGTTGAACATTGTGCAAGACAGTTCTGGCGAGAAGAGCTGTAGACAAGGCGCAGAGGGAAGAGAAGAGAGTGGATGATGAGAGTGAAAAGAAGACGAGACAGTCCGGGGAATCTGGGGTAATTATATGCAGACCGAGCAGGGCGGGCGTGGGTATGAGTTGAGAACGAACGAGGGTGCATGCACACCACCCCGGACTAGAAGTGGCTGGATTGGGGAAGGCTGGAGGAGGAGGCCTCTCACTTTCGGGGGGGCCGCACTTCTGTGGGGCGCCCACGACGGTTGTGTCGAGCACTGCACGGACGGGACGACACCCGCGCCGCGCCGTGGGGGGGACAGGCACCCCCCTGGGCAAGGGCAGATGCTCCGCCCGCGGGTCTTTTGCCGCTGCTGGGCCCGCCCCACGCTGGGTCACAGTGGTTGCAGAGCAGAGCAGCAGCAAGTTGCAAGGCAGGCAGGCAGGCACATGACACAGACTACTCCGCCAAAGCTTCGGTCTAAGGGATTTGGGACTAGTTTGTCGCCGGCGGGCTCGCCCGGCTCAGGTGCGATGTACTTTCTACAGTACACTACGGGACATGGACGGATAGATGGTCCTTTGCACAGATCATAGATCATAGATCATACGTATCATGAACATATGATACTATAGTCGTGAACGGAATAAACCGCCGAGCGCGTTCCGGAGCAGGTTCATTGCGGGTGCATTCCCGAACGAGAGAGCCTGCCTTGGCGCCCCCACTCTTGTGCGACTGTTCGGACTTTGCTCCGGCCAGCTGTCCCAGGCTCGACACACTTGTGCGTCCACGCCACCGCTGGCCGGCGAGTGAAAAGCAGTCACATTGTTTCTTTGCCTTCTTTTTCGTGCCCCCCATGCGTCGTCTCCGATCTCGTAGTGTGTGTGTAAATAGTATGATGATGGGCAGTCGTTTGTGTGCCGTCCCACCCATGCCCTCCTCCCCTCTGCCCTCACTAGACGCCCCCACCCAGCGGGAACTATTCCCTCCCTGGCCTGCCCTGCCATGGCCCGCCATGCCATGCCATGTCGCTGCTGTCTGCAACAGTCGAGCCTACTCGCGTGACGATCTAGGAACGACTCCGAACCTCGACCCGATTCACCGTTCCCACGCGACCCCGGTGTGTGTGGGCTGCTGTGTGGGGGGCCGGCCCTGCTGCCCCGGAAACCCAAAGCCGGAATATTCGTCCCGGCGCGATAGGATACCCCGCATTGCCCCGCCTTTTTTTTGACCTCATTTGCGGTCCTCGTGGTTCCCCCATTTCTCTCGTTCGCTTATTGATTCGCCCGGTTGCCAAGTCACCTGGCCAATCGCCGTCTGCCATTCTCATATTCGGCCTTTCGTCGACAGCGGACGAGATTGTCAAGGGACTAGCCGCACGGCAAGTGTGTTTCGCTAAAACTACCCCGGCGGAATCGACAGGGCAGGGCCCCCCCATGTTGCGGTCCCTGGCGAAATTTACTCCGCGTAGCGCAAGCGCATGTTCACTTCCACTCTTTCCTGTCAATGCCAACCGTCGTTTGACCTTTATCCGAACCTAGCTTCCGCACGTCTTACATACTATCCGGAACAGGTGACGTTGTCAGCGAATGGCGCTGGCCAAATCATAAACACAGGGAACTAACTACTACGACTCCCAAGGCAACGAACAATATAACTCAGCGACCAACGCTGCTTCTGAAGGACATCAAGCCGTACGTAAAGCCGCACGGCTTGCATAAATTCCAGAACCAGCTCTCGGTTTTTCTATGCAAGTCATACATAAGCTTGGCTCTTGGGCCCCCGGATCATCGTATCATGGGGGCAAGAGAATGGTGTGTAGTCCCGGCCGTCCCCGCCGGATCCGCCTACGTGTTACACGAGCACTTAATTTCCAAGGAGTATCCCCCGCGCGGGCGTGCTAGCTTTGGCATTTCTCCGTTCTGACCACATACGGCCCGGAGCAAGAGTACCCCCACATCGGAACAGACACTGCTCATTGTGAAATTGGTCTTCTGAGCACCTTCACAATTCAAGTCTTTCAATTATCGCGACTGCGAGCATAACAGTGTAACAATGTACCCCCCAAATATCTGCTTGCCTTCTCATGTCCCTCCCACGGCAGGGTGTCTGCCTGTTTTCGTTTGCATCCGATCAAGGAGCCCCCATGATTCAGCGCTTCGTCGGCAACATCGGCTTTCAGGACCAAGACAGAAATAAGCGAACGGAAGAGTTTGATGCCCTGATTCAAAAGAGTCAGGGGCGAGCAAAGGTTTTATAGATATGTGCAAACAAAACAGCATTTTTGCGAAACTGGCACATTGGTCACACATGAACCGCGTTCTTCTTGCGTTTGCCTCAAAATCTCAGTAAATGTATGTAACTGCTATAGAGCATTCCAGCTTCTCTTACATCTCACTAGCGCGGACAGGAGTAGCCGGTCCAGCTCAACAGGTGAAAAAGACAAACAGTGAGGTGTCAGAAAGCCGGACCAACTGTGGGACTACAGCGAAACTATTAACAAAGCCCGTGTCAGGCGACTGCCCCGTGTCAAGCGACTTCAACTTGATCACATGAGTGCAGTCATGTCACTCAGGTCAGGAACAGTGCCCATCACCATCGTTTCAGTGATATGAGAATGCTAGCCAACCACCACGTGGTTCATAGGTATGTCTTCCCTCTGGATAGAATGCTGGACCACAGGGTCTTGTTAAGAAGGCGTGCAAATTAATATATCGAATGATTCAGAAGTGTCATCTCTGAGGGTCTCACACCATCGACCATTGAAGGTGCCCAATGCGCCAGCTGCAAGTGCCCAGACTTGTAACACAGTGTGTAACACAGTGAGGATAGTGCCATGGAATGCCGTCCTAGCCTGACACACAGTGGTCCGCTCGTCTCCGTCCCCCCATCTTCTCTTCCTATTCTTTCCCCCCCGCGGCGATAATTCGAACGTCCGCAACATTGTACGCCCCCCATGCTCAGTCCCTGAAAGATAATCCTTGTTGAGTGCACGCACTGACGTCCGATATTACCCCGCGGAATCGTGCTCCGGCTCCGGAACCTTCGGAAAATCGAACGGAACCGGACATATCGCAACATGTGTCGATCGCAACATTGTGTCGATCGAACGGTCTCCGCATCCCACGAACGAGTCTGCCTCCCACCTACCGCAAAATGGGACGTAACATGTCATACATGTAGAATGGTCTCGCATGCTCCCATATCATACTGGAGTTATAGAAACTAGCCCCATCCCGCTAGCGCTGCGTCAGATGAATAAACCATGTGAATAACCATTTCCTTTTTCAATGTTTCTCCATTCGGCAAAAAGTTGTATTCGAGGAAGCTTATTGACAAAAAGAGTTCGCATTCAATTACGTATCATCGGCCATAGCTTGGTTGGCGACTTAAATCGCGTGAATCAATTAGAGACAAGAAAACTAAAGATTTGGTCCACTTCAGCTATCAGCGTAGCTATCAAGGTAGCTGTCAAGGCAAGCTACCTGGACATCTATCGGTGGCAAGAAGCCGTGTGGCGAGAAAACCAAAGATTTCGGCTTTCTTAGCAGCTGTTAGCGCAGCTGTTAGCCAGAGCAGCTATCGACGCTGCAATCAGAGGAACCATCAGCACAGCTATCATATCAGCGCAGCTATTCCAGATACAGCCTGCGGAGTTTCACATTCGCAGCTCTACTTGGCTGCGGCCGAGTGGGAGTCCCATGCTGGTCAGTTTCTGCTCAATTGCAGACCACCTCCTGTATGTAGGTGAGGGGGCATCCTCGTGGGGTGGTCTCCGTATCGACCAAGCAGTTCCAAGGTAGGCTCTCAGTCTGACTTCTTCCGTGAGCGTTGCACGCTGCTGGATGTAGAAAAGGAACCCAAACGAACAGGCAACTGCGGGGTAGTGTAGTGGGGGGAAGAAAACCAGCGATTGGTCATGATCTGCAAAAATGTCTTAATTATTTCTTTGTTGAGATAATCGGATCAGCAATCATGAGACGATCATTGCGGATTCCTCCAAGCAAAACTCCTTCAATCAAACAGGAAGATGCATCAGGCGTGGGGTATTTTTTTACAGTTCGCCAAAACATGCAAAATGAAAAACAAGGATAATATAGTTGCTCGACCCCACTCCATGCAACGGCGGGGCACTGCGAGAATTCGACTGAGGTGGAGGTTGGCGAAATTTCAGACAGATGCATGGAAACGAATGGTCAGCCAAGTAATCATCACATTCCTAATCATCACACAAACTTCATCTATGTTAGTTCCGGGCAAGAGGTATCCGGTAGCTGGTATTCCTATACTGAGCATGTCATTAGAGTATGCAGCACCTGCCCGTTTGCTGTTCATCGCACCAGGAACCTCCCGATATCCTCCGACGCGTAGGACTCGCACATACATGCAATAGATCAATCTTCCCTTACTTAGTCGTTCCTACTTTTATTAGCATGAATCTGAAGTAACAATTGAGAACTCGTGGCAGGAATAATCCACAGACGTGATTAGTCCATACTTTCACTTTGTGTGTTCCGTTCACTCTTCATATGCAGTAGTGAATTAGGCCCAGCCGCACAGGTTGACATATGATACATTCCCCTGCTTTTTAGCGACGGCATTTGAATATAGTTGATGCGGTAAAGATTGAATTCTTGCTCAGTCTCAAAAATGGTAATATTCTTTATATATCCGCTTTACACATTGGTGGGGAAAACAGCATCTAACAGCCTATTGATCGAGCAGCATAGCGTGAAGCGTGTGCGCACGTCAGCAGAGGCGCAAGCGCTCCGAAAGAAGCGGGAGGCCGGCAAGATTGTGGAGTACAAAGCTCTTGTCGACAAGACTCTCGAAGCTGTATGATAACTGATTTTGGATATATTGTTATCATGCTGGCAGATCATTTACATGTGCTGCCAGAGGAAACGTGGAGACTCGTCGCAGGAAGCGCTTCGCTTGACGACAACTCTACTGAAGCAGAACCCAGAGTATCTTACGGTATGGAACTACCGCCGCGAGATTCTGACTGCTATGTTTAAGGGACTGTAAGTTATATGGTGCCTTTTTAATCACTCTAGTTTTCAGTCCTCGGTTCATGCTTATACTCAAATGCCGCATGATAGTGACAACGGTGCGATTCAGTCCCTGATCGATTCCGATATGGAGTTCCTTTTCGCCCGCTTGCGGGAATTCCCCAAATGCTACTGGATCTGGAACCACCGCAAATGGTGTCTCGAGACCTGTCCTTCGCCGAACTGGAAGTTCGAACTCGGGCTCGTGAACAAGATGCTCGAGTACGACGCGCGCAATTTCCACGGCTGGCACTACCGAAGGTACGTCGTGCAGAGCACCGAGAACGCAACCGGAAAGAGCATGGTCCGGCCGGAGTTCGACTATACGACGGCGAAGATCAATGAGAACTTTTCAAATTTCTCGGCGTGGCATAACAGGACCAAGTTGATTCCACGGCTGTTGAACGAGGACGCGACAATCGATCCGAAGGAATTTCTGTCCAAAGGTAGCGTCGGCGCCATCTCGAGTTATTTTTTCTACGATGAATACTAACACTTGGCATAGAATTGGCGTTCATTACGCAGGCGATTTTCACAGATCCTGACGATCAAAGCGTATGGTTATATCATAGATGGCTTGTTACGTCAGATGAGATCGCAAAGTTGTCAGTTGAAGAACGCCAAGCAGTAGTTGCGAAAGAAATAGAATCTATAGAAGAGCTATACTCAGTCGAACAGGACAGCAAATGTGAATGCTCGCGTGCCATTTTCCTACTAAGAGAGCATGTGCTAATCCCTTTTTGTTTCTAGGGTGCCTTCATTCGTTGGCGTTTTATAAAGACTACATGTCGAGCCTGACAGGTCATAAGCTCGATGAATCGGTTGAGGGATACTTGCAGAAACTAAAACAAATCGATCCGATGAGGAAGAAGAGGTATGAGGACTGGGAGCACAAGACGGAATAATGAAAGGCGCTTTATTTTCGTTAAACTATTCGCCAGACAATTCAAACCCACCTCCAATATGAACGCCAAACGTACCAAGTATACAAGCCAACAAAGAATTAACGCAAAGGCATAACAACTAAAACTCGTCAACCTTGATTACGATCTTGCCATGCGTGTCTCCACTCTTTAGCAGATCCATCGCCTCGGAAAACTTGTCCCATGACACAATACTATCAATAGTGACCTTCAGGCGCCCATCCAAATACATTTCGACACCGAGCTCAAGTGCACGCAAACTTGACCTTGCATACTCCACTTTATATCTCGGTCCCCGAATCGCACCAAAGAGGGACTTGCCAATATTGTATGAATGCAAGAATGACCCGTACTGCGACTCTGAGCGGTCGCCGACCGTGGACACAAACCAGCCCGACTTTGGCGGCGTAAGATCCTTGATCCGGTCCAGTATGCCTTGAACTGAGCCAATCGTGTCAATAACAAGGTCGAATTGTCTGCCGTTGCCGAGAGATGTAAGAAGTGCATCTACGATTTCCCGATCGTCGACTGCGGTGTAGTCTACGGTCGCGTCGGCGCCCATATAGCTGACAAGGTTGTTGCTGTTTGGACCACAGGTCGCGACGACAGCTTTCACGCCAAAGTGCTTTTTGGCAAGCTGGATCGCATAGAGCCCAATGCTGGTCGAGCCCCCAATAACGCAGACGGTTGACTCGGGCGTGAGCTTGACCTCGCTTAAGCACTGATATGCGAGAGTGAAAGAGAGAGGGAATGCAGCGGCTTCAAAAACAGGCAGAGCATCTGGTCTGCGAACCACACAGTCACGCGAGGGATCTAGAAGTACATGCGATGCCAGTGTTCCGGCGTTGTACTAGTAAACGATTCCGAGATCAGTCAACAAAACTCGCATGACTTTATCCGATCACAGCTTACCGGATGAAAGAACGTTCCACAAACAGCATCGCCAACTTTCCATCTCCCGGCTAGGCTTGATCCAACTTGGGCGACGACTCCCGCAAAGTCGCGACCCAGTCCCTTCTCGTCAGGTGAGGTGAAGTTAGGCGGAGTGTTGAGGATGGCGAGATCGACCGCGGATAGAGTGGATGCTTCGACGCGTACAAGAAGCTGCGATCGGCCGATACTTGAGGGAACAGTATCGTAGGACCAATGTGGGGCAGACCCAGTCACGATAAAGGACAACGACCGTGTCGCGTTGATCGGCGGACGAGTTCGTGGCATTGTGCTGGTAATGCTTTAGTGTTGTTAGTCCGGCGTGGAGCTGATAACTTATAGCAAGCATAGAGGTTGGACCCTGAAGCCGGCAAGCCGGCATGTTTTTAGTTTGCGGAGTCGCCGGAACCTAGTCCTGTTTGGCTATACCTTGTCTTCTAGTCCAGAACAATAGTATGACAATGGTTTATATGTTATATGGAGTTTATCCGTAAACATTCTTCTATTCAAACGCATGGTACGGCTTCTTTTAGCTGATGAGAACTTCGAGACTGGCATGCTCAGTGGACATGCTTCGATGTATAACATTCACGAAGAAAGATAGAAACTCCAAGCCAACAAATAGAATACTTATGAAACATAAAACAGAAAAAGTATGGTACACCAAACGACGCCGCTATGATAAAATCGAGAATATATATGCAATACCGCCCATTGCTGAGCACTGTTCCTGACTGTACTACTTTGTGCTCGCAGTGATCGTTTGTCTGAGAGTGGGCGGAACTCAAAGACAGGATGCGTGTCCACCCATCACTGTGTGGCATAGTAAAAGGACGACATATTACGCAATCCAAATGCCCAACTAGAACACGCCGGCAAGATCAGGTTTAAGCCGTCGCAGCAACAGCCTGTGGTCCGGTGGATAAGCCGTACTTCGACGCAAGAGCCTCGACGTCCTCCTATAGCTCACACAACATCAACAATTAGCATCGTCTGACACCCGCCAAGAACAAACACACGACAAAGACGTACCGGCTCGAAAATGACCTGTATCATGAGACTGCAGCTGGGGCAGACGGCGACATCAGAACCGTCGAGCAAGTCGAGCAAGGCAATCTGGAACTTGTCGCCACAGGGACATGGGTAGGTGAAGATCTCTTGATCGGGATCATATATCATGTCCTCGATTTCGACCTGGTCGTATATGCTCATTTTCGAAACAGGAGCGACGGCTGCACGCTGCGGGACAGATGCTGCATGGGAAAGGAGAGCCCGACTATTTGACAACCACTGGCAACTCTTGTCTAGAAAGAAATAAATTGGCCAGGTCTTTGGGTTCGGGCTGGCGAAGTCCCAACGGGGCCGAGCCGCATTAGGGCTTGGCCCATAACGGCGAGTTAGGGTTGCGGTCCAAAAACGCAGTCACGCGGCCGCCGCAAGCGTCCCTGCTTTTTGCCCGCCGGTTGTGCTGCCTGTGCGCTTGTGCGGCGACTTTCCCGAGTCTCTCTTTCCTTTCCCACAGTCTTGTCAACTTTGCTTCAAGCCCAGCTCTTTTCTTGATTCTCAGCAAAAGGTACGTCAATCGCCCTGCCCGTTCGTGTTCTTTCGTCGTCGCCTCGTCCAGTTTCTAATCCGTCTCGTCGTCTCGCAGAGCAGTTCAAGCATGGGTATCTCCAGAGATTCGCGCCATAAGCGCTCGCACACCGGTGCGAAGCGCGCCTCTTACCGCAAGAAGCGGAAATTCGAGTTGGGCCGTCAGACTTCCAACACCCGTATCGGTATGTTTCTGTGTCTTGCCGCTGCGGAGCACCGGCCCGCCGTGTTGCTCGCTCGCCGAGCTATGATGCTGACGCTGTTGTCGTGAAGGTCCTAAGCGTATCCACTCTGTCCGCACCCGGGGCGGTAACACCAAGTTCCGCGCCCTCCGTGTCGAGACTGGCAACTACTCGTGGGGTTCGGAGGGCGTCGCCCGCAAGACCCGTATCCTCCAGGTCGCTTTCCATCCTTCCAACAACGAACTGATCCGCACCAACACTCTCACCAAGTCTGCCATCGTGCAGATCGACGCTACGCCCTTCCGTCAATGGTACGAGTCGCAGTACGGTCTGACCGTCGGCAAGAAGAAAGGAAAGAAGACTGCTGAGGAGGAGGTTGTCGAGACCCGAACTGCCAAGCAGGAGCGCAAGTTCGCTGCCAGAGCTGCCACCGCTAAGGTCGAGTCCGCGCTTGAGTCGCAGTTCGCTGCTGGTCGTCTTTACGCTGCCGTTTCGTCGCGCCCTGGCCAGAGCGGACGTGTCGATGGATACATCCTGGAAGGAGAGGAGCTGGCATTCTATATCCGTAGAATCCAGGCCAGAAAGTAAACTATCTTCTATTGTTTTGTGTCTTGGATTTTGTACAAAAATGAATGGAACGGTTTATTATTCGCCGGCGGGATTGCTATTCGTATCTGTACTATGATCGCATGTAATTACGCTAAAAATACAAAAGTTTATTACGAAATAAATCTGACAAGCTCTTTTGTTGTGGCTTTTGTGATTTCCTAATTCACTTCTTTCTTCGCTTGGTATCAGACGCCGTAGACTGCAGTTGCTGGGAAGCAGGCGGCTTAGCACTGCTTTCAGCTCCAGAACCGGTCGACGAGACACTCTGACCCCTGCGCTCGGCTCCTCGGAAGACGGCGATCAAGGTCTCTGTTTCTCTCTCCATCTCGCGACTCCACTCGCTTATGTCTGAATCCCAACTATTGTACATGACGGCGTTGGCAAACATCTTCATGACTTCGCGCTCGAGTTCGCTGGAGTTCTGAATGCGGCCGTCTTTGACCATGGTCTTGATCGTGCGCAGGTCAGTGGGTTGATATATAAGACTGTAGTAACTTGGCGCGTCGTTTTCGTTGACCCGAGAGGTGAAGAACGAGGCTGACCGGTTGGATGAGATGTTTGAAAGGAGCGGCGCGACAAGAGCTTGGAACTTGCGGTTCGGAGGACGGGTCGTCGTTGGTCCTGTCGCTGCAGCTGAAACGGACGCGCCGGCGCCAGTCGCCGCAGGACTGCTCTTGTCTTGCATAGGGGTCGAGTCGCGACGACGTCGTTTTCGCGATGTTCGACCTGGTCGTGATTCGTCGTCCTCGTCCTCCTCTTGTAGTTCATCTTCTGCCTCCTCTTTTTCGTTTCCCTGGCCGACTTTCGGCCCAGCTTCCGTAGTTGCCGCCAAGGCGGCTTGCTCAGTCTCGCCCTCAATTCCTTCCTCGACTTCTTTCTCGGCTTCTTCCTTCGGCTCGCCAACTGTAGCTTCTTCGGCGCGGCGCCGTAGTGTTCTCTTTGATGGAACAGGCTCTACTTCTCTCTCACTTTCCATATCCACCGGTGGTGAGCTGGCTTCCATCTGTAATTCCGGTCCTTGGTTACGAGACTTTCTAGTCATCCGTCCCGGCCGAGATTGTTCGCCCTCTTGGTCAGCTTCCTCCATCTCAACTTGCGCAGGTGGACTTGTAGATTCAATGTGCGTGGCCGCGTCAGCTTCGCGCTTTTCGCTGGTCGGCTTCTTTTCGTCTTGTAACAGACCCTCTTCGTCTTTCTGCTCAATCGCCTCAACCGAGCTTTCCTTGGGAAGACGGTGTGCCCTCTTTGCATCCTCGTTGTCGAAGATTACTCCGGCGAGATCCGTGGTTAATGCTTTCTGGATTTCTGGATTGAGTTCACCTTCAGTCGCCTGTGATTCATTGTCAGATATCGCCGCCGCATGCGCAGTTGCTGCCACCACGCCTTCACCGTGGTCAATGCCTGGCCTTGCAGCATCACCGGCGAGGTCGGGTGGTAAGGAGCTCACAAGACCGGTTGCCGGATGCTCAAAAACATCAGGCGAAACTGTTCGATCGTTGTCGTCCTGCAGAGTAGTCAAGATGGGGGCGTCTGCCATTTTTACGTCGGCTTGTTCTGAGGGCGCATGCGGCTTCTGTGTCTTGTCTGCAGTCGGCTCGACATTTTGATTCGAGTCCGGAGGTAGGCCATGCGGAATGCGCGCGTGTTCTTCGTCCTGGACCTCTTCATTTTGAAGATTATTGAGGTGAGGGTGATGTCCAGGTTCCTCAATTTCGACTTCCTCGTTCTCGCTCTCGTGCATGTTCTGGTTCGCCATGGCTTCTAGGTCCTGCAACCGGGTGTCCCATTCTCCGCGGCCTATCTCTTCGATCTCCCGCAAGTACTGTCGATATTTCTGTTCATCTTGGTGGACCTGTTCCACAAGCTGCTTGCGATATCGCGTATAGAGAATTTCGGTGAGCTTGATCACGGATGGGGAGGCTGTTTTTCCAAAGCTTAGCTGGGAAATCCAATTGGGCACACGGGACGACAACATACGCTCGACATCGGCACCAATGCCAGTACTAGCTTGCCGCTCAAGCTCCTCAGACTTGAGCATCGCGTTATATAACTCTTCGCATTCCTGCGGCTAGTCAGCAGATTGAGTTGACAAACAGACAGTCTAGCAAAGTACCACGGACCTTGTCATTGATAGGCTTGAGTCCCGAGTCCCGCAGCAGCGGATGTGTCGCAAGAGACCTTGATATGAGCGGAAATGACGAGTCACCTTCTTTATGAACATACTGGGCGAGCAGAAGCCGTTGAAGACAGGAAGCAAGGGACGCCATTGCTGCCGGCTTGCACTTTCAGAAAGTGCAAAGTGGTGAGATCGAAGAAGGTTTGAAGGTTGACTCCTGAAAAATCACGGTGCGCGTCAGTCTTCTTGTCAGACGCGTCAAACCTCGACCTCAACTACAACCTCAACGTCAGCCATGCCGTCCGCTTCGTTCTCGGTATCACCACGCATTTTTGGTGCGGGCCCGTTGCTGGAATCCCCGTCGCATATACTTCCTGAGATTTTCGAAACGCCGGAAGGATTGGCGTTGCTCGAAGTGCAAGGCACGCTGCACTACCCGCCAACGAAAACAGCGGATACACCCACGGCTTCGTCCCACATCGACCAGGCTCGAATAGGCAAACTCGTTGTTGAGGGAAAGCGGGCGTGGTTATGGGTAGGCGAGTACCAGCGCATGGAGGGCAAGGTGGTCGACTTGAAAACGCCGTTAGGCGTACTACGGCGAGGCCGCGGAGGACGACGCGGCCGGCGAAAATCGCAAGACGAGGATCTCTACAGTGAGGACGACAAGGAACTACGAAGCGAAGAAGCATACGAGGATGACTGCGGCGTTGTGGAGGAGAATGGCAGTCCGGACGGCATGGCGGTGGAGATTATGGACATTATCCGCAAGAAGATTGTTTTTACCTTGCGGCCGGAGCCGATGGTGAAAGGCCACGAAGGACTATGACGATCGAGCTTTGGAATCGCCAATATACTCAAGAAAGAACTTTCATTGCATCTATTCTATTTATCTTATCTCCCAATATACACAGCACAGCGAACATCAAGACCAGAGAAGCGAATCTACTATAAGTTCGGTTAGCACATGCTTTCGCAAAATCATTCCCTTGCGAACAAAGAGATAGACATAGACACTATAAAGTCAGATAAATGGCAATACATCGGTTTCCGCACATGCAGTTATTGCATTGGTACAGGTCTGTGAAGGGTTTTTCATCATTCAGAATGTCTATGAAGTCACATTGAATCGCGCGGAGGAAATCAATAGAAAATAGAATTACACTTACTTAGAGATACCACAATAAGCGCTTTATGAATGCAATAGTAAACCGGCGTGGTTGAAATAAATATGAAGAAGTTGGAAAAAAAATTCTGAGCGAAGAGGCAGCGGCTGGCTTTATATTTTGACTCCTCAGTGCGATAGGCACCAACATAAACCTATTAATGGATTGGGAGCTGAAGTTCACAATTCTGGAGCAAGCGCACTAAACTTTGAACCCCAACCCAAAGGCAAAATAGTAATCCTCATCTGTTCAAAAGTTTTGTTCAACTTTGCGAATATCTTCACGCATTGCGTTTCTTCTTTGTTGCAGCTTCCATTATCCTATTTTCTTACAAAGATGTCTGCGACAAACGGAGGCGCTGCCCCTCCACCCGCGTCCAAGACGCTAGTAATGGAGAATGTAATGTGCTTTCCGTTGGTTTGTTCGCCTCGGAACCGTCACCATTGGAGCTAACACTCCCTCTTGCTGCAGACCGACAAGCGCGACGCACTCATTGCGACAGAAAAGAAGTTCCAAAAAATGTGGGCGGATCAAAAAATCTTCGAAATCGATCCCCCGACCGAGTCCGAGACCGCAATTGCGGACCCGGACGAGCTGCGCGACCAGTTCCCCAAGTTCTTTGGCACGATGGCGTATCCGTACATGAACGGTGTCCTGCACGCCGGTCATTCGTTCACCATGAGCAAGGTCGAGTTCCAGACCGGATTCGAACGAATGCTGGGAAAGAGAGCGCTATTCCCTCTTGGGTTTCATTGCACTGGAATGCCCATTAAGGTAGTTCTCGGTCTAAGTACTTTATACTATTGCGTATACTCACAACCACATGACATAGGCTTGTGCGGATAAATTGACTCGAGAAATTCAGCTGTTTGGTGAAAACTTCGAAAACGGTCCTACAGAGGAAGAGGAAGAGGCAGCCGAGGCCGCCCAAGCTGCCGCCGCTGCCGCCGCCCCAAAACCAGACGCAAAGGCCGACCCCACAAAGTTCCGAGCCGGCAAGTCCAAGGCTGCCGCCAAAAAGGGTCGCGCCAAGTTTCAGTTCGAGATCATGCTGCAGCTTGGAATCGCGCGCGAGGAAGTCAAGAAGTTTGCTGATCCTCAGTACTGGCTGCAGTACTTCCCGCCGCTCTGCGAGCGCGACTGCAACGACATCGGCGCGCGCATTGATTGGCGAAGAAGCTTTGTCACGACGGACGCCAATCCGTACTACGATGCGTTTGTGCGATGGCAAATGAACAGTCTAAGGACGCTGAGTAAAGTGAAGTTCGGCTTGCGATATACGATCTACTCTGCCAAAGACGGACAGCCTTGTATGGATCACGACCGAGCTAGCGGCGAGGGAGTCAATCCTCAGGAGTACACTGGCGTGAAGATCAAAGTCACGGAGTGGCCTGCTAGCGCGAAGCCTGTTCTCGAAAAGACTGGTCTTGCGGACAAGAACGTCTACATGGTCGCCGCGACATTGCGTCCTGAGACGATGTATGGACAGACATGCTGCTTCGTTAGCCCAAATATCACGTACGGTATCTATGAGATTTCTGCCGACGAGTACTACATCTGCACGGCCCGGGCAGCCAAGAACATGTCATTCCAGAACATCACACCCACTAGGGGAGAAGCTAAGCTCGTGTCTGAGATTTCCGGCAAGGACTTAATCGGCGCCAAAATTCACGCGCCCTTGTCCGTGTACGAGGAGATCCGCGTGCTCCCGATGGATACCATTTTGGCTTCCAAGGGCACCGGTGTCGTCACGTGTGTTCCGTCAGATTCGCCTGACGATTTCGCAACCGTGATGGAACTGGCCAAAAAGGCGGATTTTTACCAAATCGAGAAGTCGTGGGCCTCTCTTGATATCATTCCTATCATCAACACCCCTTCATACGGCGATTTAATTGCCGAGGCTCTTGTCAAGGAACTGAAGATCCAGTCTCCGAAGGACAAGGAATTATTGGCGAAGGCGAAGGAAATCGCCTATAAGGAGGCGTTTTATCAAGGTACGATGGTGTTCGGTCCGTACAAGGGTGAAAGGGTCGCGGACGCGAAGAATAAAGTCAAGAGCGACCTCATCGAAGCGGGCGCCGCGTTCGTCTACAACGAACCTGAGGGCTTGGTTATTTCGCGAAGCGGCGACGAGTGCGTCGTTTCTCTGGAGGATCAGTGGTACATCGACTACGGCGAGGAGGAGTGGAAGCAGGAGACCAAGGGACTGCTCGACCGGATGAACGTTTACAGCCCAGAGTCACGTCATGCCTTCGAGTACACTCTGAACTGGCTCAATAATTGGGCGTGCGCCAGAAGCTATGGCTTGGGCACGCGCCTTCCATGGGACCCACAGTATCTTGTCGAGAGTTTGTCGGATTCGACGGTGTACATGGCGTACTACACCATCGCTCACCATTTGCATTCGGATATCTATGGCAAGACGCAGGGCCTAGCCGGCGTCAGTCCCGAGGAAATGACGGACGAGGTGTTTGATTACATTTTTACGCGGGGCGAGTATCCCACATCAACCGGTATCGCCGAAGGAAAACTGAAAAGCATGCGGCGGGAATTCGAATACTTCTACCCGCTAGATATCCGAGTGTCCGGCAAGGACTTGATTAACAACCACTTGACGTTCTTCATGTACACCCATGTTGCATTGTTTCCCGAGAAGTATTGGCCGCGAGGCATTCGCGCGAATGGTCATTTGTTGCTGAACAACTTGAAGATGTCAAAGAGCACGGGAAATTTCATGACGTTGAGCGAGATTGTTCAGAAGTTTGGCGCCGACTGTGCGCGCATCGCGCTTGCGGACGCCGGCGACACGTTCGAGGACGCAAACTTTGACGAAAGCAACGCGAACGCGATGATTTTGCGCTTGCACACAATGCGCGAGTGGTGCGAGGAGCAGATCAAAAACATCGACAAGCTGCGCACCGGCCCGCTCGAGTCGTTTTTGGATCGCGCGTTTGAGAACGAAATGAACGTTCTTGTCGAAACCACGAAGAAGAACTATCACGGAGCGCTCTACAAGGCCGCGCTGAAGACCGGACTGTACGACTTCCAGGCAGCGCGAGATTACTACCGCGAAGCGACGTCGTACGACGTTGGCATGCACCGCGATCTCGTGCTGCGATACATTGAGCAGCAAGCGTTGCTTTTGACGCCGATTGCGCCCCATTTCGCAGAGTACATTTGGACAGACTTGCTACAGAAGCCAAAGTCGGTGCAGTTTGCATTGTTCCCGGTCGTGAGCAAGCCGGTAGACATCGGTCTTTCGGCAGCGTTGGAGTATGTCCGGGGCGTGTCGCGGTCGACCAGGGAGACGGAGGGCGCGAATATCAAGAAGCAGAAGAAGGGCAAACCGGTCACGTTTGATCCGAAGAAGGATACAAAGTTGACGCTGTACATTGCATTGCAGTTTCCTGATTGGCAGGAGAAATACCTGGATCTTGTGCGAGACGCCTTTGACGACGTGAGTATCGAATTTGCATTTTCTCATCTGGACAAAAACTAATTTAAAATTTCGTGAACAGTTGTCTTGCAAGTTTTCTGCCGATTTAACATCCAAGGTGCAAAAGCTCGGAGACATGAAGCGGTCAATGCCGTTCGTGAACCATCTGAAATACCGTCTGACAGGCGGCAAGGAGTCGCCCGACGTTGTCTTTAACCGGAAGCTAGTTTTCGATGAGGTCGAGACGGTCAGGGCCACGATCCCGATCTTGCAGCGCGGCATCGGCAGCGCGGTCGTGGAAGCGTACGTTGTCTCGGAGGGATCAACGCTCGCGACAAACGTCGTCACTGGCGAAAAGGTGGAGATTGCCTATCCGAAAGAGGCGGAGGCGGCTGTTCCGGGCACACCGGGCATTTCGCTCGTGAATATCTAGAATGGGTCTATCATTGTTCTCGGTGGCATTGGGGAGGGAGAGAGCACACATAGAGAAGACAAAAGACTTTTTTCTTTTTGTTTACGTGGTAGAAAGTAATTAAGTTAAAGTCAACATAATTATAATACATGCGCCTGATGATAAGATACCCAAATATGCCTTTCGCTTGAGTCTTTGCCAACCCGAGCAAGGATAAAACGAAAGTTCAACTGTCAAAAATGAAGCCACAACTCACTACAGTGGAACGTGAGTAAAAAGATACGAAACGCTTTCACCATTGTGTAACCGTCGTATGCTCTGTAAATTCACTGTTAGTTATACGCGACTGCAAAAGCCAGGCTGCTAGACATACCTCAGCGAGGGTGGGACTAATATCGATTGTGTCCAATTTCGGACAGACAACCTTCTTGTCATCGTGAGGAACCGTATTTGTACAAATGACACGCGTGAGTCTGCTGTTTGTTATCCGCTCGACGGCCTTGCCCGAGAGAATGCCGTGCGTGACGATCGCGATGACGCTGACCGCGCCATGGGTGGTGAGGGTCTCGGCAGCCTTGACGAGCGTGCCGCAGGTGTCGGCCATGTCGTCGACAAGAATGGCGACCTTGCCGGCGACGTCGCCGACAAGGACCATCCGCGACACCTCGTTGGCGCGCTGGCGCTCCTTGTGGATCAGCGCAAAGTTGAGGTCCAGTCTGTCGGCGAGAGCCGCGGCGCGCTTGGCGCCACCGGCATCCGGAGAGACAATGACGGCGTTGTTGTAGTCGACATTCTCCCGAATGTACTTGAGCACGGACGGCTCCGCGTACAAGTTGTCGACCGGCACATTGAAGAATCCCTGGATTTGGGACGCGTGAAGGTCCATGGTGATAACATGGTTGCACCCCGCCGTCTGCAGCATATTCGCCATCAATTTGGCGGTGATTGGCGCGCGCGACTTGTCCTTCTTGTCCTGGCGAGCGTAGGGAAAGTTGGGAATCACGGCCGTGATGCGCCGGGCGGACGCGGTCTTGCACGCGTTGATCATGATCAGAAGCTCCATGAGGTTGTCGTTGATCTCGCCGCAGCCGGTCTGCAGGATAAACACGTCTTCGTCGCGCACGGACTCGCCAATCGTGACAGAGGTCTCCTGGTTGGAGTACTGGAACACTGCCATCTTTGCGAGCTCAAGACCAAGCCTGTATGCCGAAAGAGGAGTTAGCGGCGACGCCAGACCGTCTGCATGCAAACAAGATGATGGCCATACCGCATGCTCACGAGCTTCGCCAGCTCCGGATGCGAGTTTCCCGCGAGTAGCTTGATCGAGTTGGACGACATTGTGCTTGCTTTGCTGGCATGCAGTGGGGAATGCAACAAAGAATATACCGAAGCAGAATTGGAAACCACAGAAAATTGAGAGAAAAAAAATCGGGACCATAAACGGATTGGGACAATTGGAAAATTCCGGGGGCCCGCAGAAAGCACGTGATGCGGGTTAGGGCTTTTGCCGCTTTGATAACGCGTCGCGCAATTTAAACAACGCGTCTCTCGTCATATCACAGTTTCCCCGTCAGTCCTTCAAACCCGCCGAACCGGCACAATGCCCTCCTTGCGACGCCATTCCAGCGACGACGAGGATGACAGCGATTTTCTTGCAGGCTCAAAGCGCCGCCGCATATCGGAAGGTATGCCGACCTCGTCCTCGTCCTCGTCCTCGACGCCGGCCGACGGCGAGCGCGTCGTGGCCGCGCCCGTCAAGGGCAAAGGCAGTGGAGACTTGCCGGCTCCGCAACATGCACCGGGCGCAATCGTGCGCGTCAAGATGGTCAACTTTGTCACATACTCGCACGCAGAGTTCCATTTGGGTCCGAATCTGAATATGATCATCGGTCCAAACGGCACGGGCAAGAGCACGTTTGTCTGCGCCGTCTGTCTTGGGATGGGCGGAAAGCCGGAGGTATGTAACACTAGTCTGCACGTGCTGCTGTAATGTGTGTCACAAGATAATAACGCAATAGAATAATCAATAGCTTCTTGGACGCGCAAAGGACGTTGGCGAGTTTGTCAAAATGGGCCAGACGCGTGCGTCGATCGAAATCGAAATTAAAGGCAGACCGGGCGAAACCAATCCCATCATCGAGCGCATAATCTACAAAGACAACCGCTCAGAATGGAATCTTGACGGTATTTAGCTTCTTCATTTTCATTTTTGTTTTGTTGCATCACGACGAGGAGGCTAAGAACCCGCCTAGGAAAACATGACACCGCCAAAAACATTAAGGAGCTCATCGACGGCTATAGCATGCAGATCGACAATCTGTGCCAGTTCCTACCCCAGGACAAGGTCGCTGAGTTTGCGCATATGACTCCGCAGCATCTCCTGATCGAGACCGAGCGCGCGACCGGATCGCCGGAGATGCTTCCCCGCCACGAGCGTCTTATCAAGCTGCACGAGAAGTACAAGACTATTGCCGGCAGCAACGCCGAAGACGCGAAGGAGCTTGACCGGATGAAGGAGGCTCAGGAGAAAAGCCGCGAGGAAGTCGAGCAGTTCAAGATGCGCGAACAAATCGGCGAACAGATCAGGCAGTTTGAACAAATCCGTCCCGCCGTTGAACTGCAACATGTCCTTGCTGACTCCCGCGAGTCGCAGGCTGTCGCGCGGCAGAAGAAGGCCGCGTTGGACGTGGCCAATGCGACCGCGGGTCCGTCGGCACAACTGAAGGACGACGCCAAGAAGATGTACGCTGGCGCAAAGCAGGCACTCGACAGTGCGGAGGTCAAGCATACGAAGGCGCGGGATCGCTACAGGGACTATTTTCGCAGACAGGACGAATTTACCGACAAGATCGATGATGCAAAGAAAGCAATCGAGAGCGCGAAGAAGAAGAGCCGTGAGCGGAAAAGAGATCTCGACAGGGCGCGAGAGGACCGTAAGAAGATCGAAGAACGACTTCAGAACAAGCCCAATGCGTGGGATAGAGAGCCTCTACGCGAACAACTGCGCACGAATTCCGAGAAGCAGCGGGCGGCGAATGATCTAAAAAGGGACAAGCAATCTGATATTGATGGAATCGACGTGGAAATCCAGAACAGAGAAGACAGCATTAAGAAATTCAAAGGTGAACTGGCAGATCTCGACAGCGTCACAGCCAGAAAGTTACAACACGTGCAGCGAATCGACAGAGACACCCACGCCGCGGTGCTGTGGTTGCGAAAGCACAAGGACCTGTTTGAGAATGAAGTCTACGAGCCGCCGATTCTCAGCATGACGGTCAAGGTTCCCGGGAATGCGAAAGTGGTCGAGACTGTTGTACATCGGGTGCAAATGCTCACGTTCACATGTTTGTCACGCAAAGACTATCAAACGTTCACGAGGAAGGTGCTTGACGAGCAAGGATATAATGTTCCGGTTGCTGAGTATTCCGGGCACATCAAGTCGACTTTCGACAAATGGAACCCGCCTTGCAATAAGGAGCAACTTCAGAACGTTGGTCTCGAATGCTGGGTGATTGACCTTGTTGCTGCTCCGGAGCCAGTTTTGAATATGCTATGCCATCAATGCAGCGCCAATGAGATTGGGTTTTCTCGCAGTGGTTTGACGCCGTCGCAAAAGACACGCATCGATCGAATGCAGCATTCAGACAGGTTGCTAGTTATACCTAGGTACGTTGCCGGCAATCTCTCCGTGTTTGCCAAGACGTCGGCCTACGGAAACAGAGAAGTGTCCAAGAGCACGCATGTGGTAAGGTCCAACGTGACGTTTCTCAGCACGGACAGTATCGATCAGGAACGGCGCCAGGATGTCTTGGGAGAGATCACCAACCGGGTGGAGGAAATTTCGGAGTTGAAGGCCACCCGCGACAGCCTTATGACGACAGTGTCGAACTTGCGGCGCGTACTTGAAGACTTGCGTGAGGAAAAACGAAACCTGGAGGAATTGCTCGATAATATGAGGAGGGAGATCACGGAATATAATCGTTTGCAAACAAAGAAAGAGCAACTGGACGAAACAATTCAGATTCTTGAGAATACGCCGGATGACTCTGCAGTCCGCATCGCGGAGTTGAACGAGCAGATTCAGGAGGGTTATACTGAGCGAATGGAGTTCACCACGAAGCTTGTTGACTTGCTTCATAAAGTCTGGGACTCGCACAAAAATTTTGTTGCGAAAGCAATTGACTTCAATAAGAAGAGGAGCGACAGCAAGGAACTTGACGACCGATACAATCAGGCGAATCAGCATATCAGAACGCTGGAAGTGGAATACAAGACAGCAAAGGCTGAGTTCAAGGCGAAGAAGGCAGCGAGCGTGCAGTTGAAGAACAAGATCGAGGAGCAGTTGAGTGTCATGACTGAGGAAGAGCAGGAACATCTTATGACTCTGCTTAATGAATCAAAGGAGCTGACGATTGACGATCTCGACGACAAGATCAAGGCGTTGAAGGCGAGATACAACGCGTTTATTAACGGAAACAGCCACGTCGTTGATAACTACGAGCGTCGGGCCCGCGAGATCGAACGCCTGCAAAAGAAGGTCGATGAGAGCACGACGGAGGTCGATGGCCTCTCTGCCGAAATTGCAGAGGTTCGCCACGTGTGGGAGAGCGAACTCAAGACACTCACGGCCCGCATTTCCGAGCAATTTTCCGAGGCGTTCAGGGCGATTGGATGTGCGGGCGAGGTCGGCATCGGCAGGGCCGAAGACTACGACAAGTGGTGCATCGAAATCAAGGTTCGCTTCCGCGAGCACGAGCAGCTGCAGCTGCTTACGCACCAGCGGCAGTCTGGCGGTGAGCGGTCCGTGTCGACGATTTTCTACCTCATGTCGCTTCAGGGCGTCACGAAGGCGCCGTTCCGAGTCGTGGATGAGATCAACCAGGGCATGGATCCGCGAAACGAGCGCATGGTCCACGGACGCATGGTGCAGGTAGCATGCGGTGAATCTGCAACCCAGTACTTTTTGATCACCCCAAAGCTGCTCCCTGGTTTGGACTATCACGAACGGATGGTCGTGCACTGCATTTTTTCCGGCAAGTACATGCCAAGCAGGGCTACAGACATGGGAAGATTGAGAAAGTACGCCGGCATAGGCAGACGACTGAGGGAGGTCACTGTCCCATGAAGACTGCAGCGAGATGGGTGTCTGGGGGGTGCGAGAGATATTTAGAGGGTTTTGTCTTTCATAATGTATTGTACAATTAGGTTTTATACTTTCTTTATGTCTTCAGCTGTGATGCTAATTCCGCGCTGAGCTCGGCTGCGCGTTTCTGCGCGAGGGCAATGCATTTCTGAATCTGTTCCCTTGAGATCGCGCACTTGCCAGCCGAGATTTCCAGGTTGACTATCCGTTCGCCGTCGTCTTCTTGATCGGCTGCGCAAATTATAACGCTGACTCGGCTGTCGACGGCCAGCTCTTCGACACGGCCGTCGACATCGGCCAGAACGAGCCCTGACGGATACGCGACGCCGAACCCGACGCACCAGGGCAGACTCCGCAGCTCATATGTCAGCCGCAGCGGCCGTGCTTCGGCCAGGGAAAACCGCGCGGTTGACAGATCCAGTATGCTGACGGCGCCGCTGGTCTGCTCCTCCGGCGGCGGCACGAGGGCCGGTATCTTCGTGCACGCGAGCGCTGCGACCAGACATGCCCAAACCACATCGTGCGGCGCCTGAGCCGGCGGAGTCGGCGCAAACACCTGCACCTGCGCCTGCAGCGCAAACGCAAGACCCGTCTCGGTCCCGTCGTCGGCGCTCAGTATCCGTAGATCTCGCTTGTCGTATAAATTTGCTGCTTCGGCTCTCGTGAATAGCCACCGCGAGAGGGCGATGTACTCCGGCAAGGGCGGCCCGCCCATGCGGCCCGCGACGTCCACGTTCGTGTATAGTGTTCCGCAGGCAGCGGCGTCGTCGGTTGAAATAAGATAAGGAGTTATCCCGCACGCGACTATGGCGTCGCCGATCCGCACGACGGCGGAGCCGGCACAGGACTGTAAAGCGCCGGTGTGGAATCGCACTATCTTCCGGAACTCAGACGGCCCGCGCAGGGACGAGGGCCGAATCGGCGGCAAAAGTGCAAGATGCTTGTCAAAATATATGGTCGGCAGCAGGCGTGCAAATAGATCCGGCGACGCGGCCAGCGCGTCTGCGAAGGGAGCCATTATGCCTGGTGGTGGTTTTATGGCCGAGTAGCAACAAATTTCACGATTGTGATGCGGCGCGGGAGGTTTGGACTGTTGGAGGCCCCAACCCTGGCCCCTGCACAGCCGCGCAGGCGCCTGTGCAGTTGTGCGCGGCGCTGGGAAATTAGGGCTCAGCCAGAAGCCCTAATATGGCGCGTGACTGCGTTTTTGCCCGGCTGGGACGAGGCTTTCTTGCCTGACGACCGACATTCCGCGTCCGGCATCGCGAAGCTTCAACTCCGGTCCTCCAGTTCAGCAGCCTTACACCAGCGACCTCTCCTCCGCAAGTGCATATCCACAATGAAGGTATGTGTTCCACGTTCCCTCCTCCCCGACGAGGCATTGCGAGCAAACGTAATTGGTTTCTAACGGCGCACAGCTCAACATCTCATACCCCGCGAACGGCACGCAAAAGCTGATCGAAATCGACGACGAGCGTCGCACGCATGTCTTCCTCGAGAAGCGCATCGGCCAGGAGGTCGAGGCTGATTCCGTCGGCGACGAGTTCAAGGGCTACGTCTTCAAGATCACCGGCGGCAACGACAAGCAGGGCTTCCCCATGAAGCAGGGCGTCCTCCACCCGTCCCGTGTCCGCCTTCTCCTGTCCAAGGGCCACTCGTGCTACCGCCCCCGCCGCACCGGTGAGCGCAAGCGCAAGTCCGTCCGCGGCTGCATTGTCGCGAACGACCTTGCCGTCCTCTCCGTCGCCATTGTCAAGCAGGGCGAGGCCGACATCGCCGGTCTGACCGACGTCGAGCACCCGAAGCGCCTTGGTCCCAAGCGCGCGTCCAAGATCCGCAAGTTCTGGGGTCTCGGAAAGGAGGACGACGTGCGCAAGTACGTTGTTCGTCGCACAGTCGAGAAGAACGGCAAGTCCTACACGAAGGCGCCCAAGATCCAGCGCCTCGTCACCCCCCAGACTTTGCAGCGAAAGAGACACCGCCGGGCTCTCAAGATCCGGGCCGCCGAGGCGCAGAAGGAGGCCGCGGCCGAGTACGCTCAGCTGGTTGCCAAGCGTATCACGGAGGACAAGGCCAAGAAGGCTGCCATCAGGAAGAGACGCGCGTCGTCCCTGCGGGTGTCGACCATCAAGCCTTAAAAAATTTAAGAAATTGGACAAGGTTTGGGACGAGGGGTTTCTTTATGTATAGGTTGCATGTGTACATGTCTGTTCTTCTGTTGTATGTGTAATAAAAGTTATCTTCTCTAGAAGCTATATTTTTTTAATATTTTATTTATGTATTATCACGCCGACATGGGAGCACTCCCAACTCGGAAGTTCCATTGCTATCGCACGTCAACAAAAGCCTCTGCCTCGTCGTCCATAGTCTCGAGGTCATCGTCCGCGACGCGAACGGACGGCTCCTCTTCAGCGTCAGCGTATTCAGACTCAGGTTCCTCGTCGCCATTGCCCGCTATCCGTGCATCATTGGTCGCCTTGTCCTTCGTCTTTGTTCGACGATTCGAGCTCGCAGATGCTGCCGGCGAGGAGAGTGTGGCAGCCGGCTGTTGTCGTTTCTTCTGGCTTTTCGAAACAGAGACAGGAGAAGAATCAACAGCCATGAGGGACGCTGCAAGGCTATCCCGGAAAAAGTCTGATACCCGTGCGCTCTTGCGTTGCGGCCTTCTCGAGGGATTGCTGTCCAGTAAACGCTCGCTGCGCCGCGTCGCTGCTTTCTCGCTTGCCCAGTCATATTCGTCATTGCCGTAGTTACCATCGTAGTTCTCATCGTCATCGTCATCGTCGCCACGGTCGTTTAAGCGCGGACCGAACTCGAAGTTGTCCTGCACGCGCGTCGGGTGTGTTTGCGACGGCTCGACTTGCGCGATGTATTGCTCGACCGACGCCCGGAGTCTCGGTTCTCCAGCGTTTACCGGGGATTTTTTTGCAACCGGCACGGCGGCGGAGGACGTCGCCACTGGGGTTTCGTGGTAGAGCGGTGTGATAAATGTGGTCTCTTCCTTGTCCGGATTCCAAGACTTCGTTTTGTATCCTGCCTGGTCACGCACGATGTCTGCGATATTGGAATCAGCGTCCCCGGCATCGCTGTCCCCGTCGGAGTCATCCGAGTCGACGTCCGAATGGACTGTCGTGACGACACGTTTGCCGCGCAAGTCGATGCTGACGACGCGCTTGCCGCGGCCGTTGCGTTTGCGCTCGAGCGCTTCGATCTGGTGCGCCGTGCGCTGCTGCTTCTTGATCTGCATGGCGCGCTCGGCGGGCGTCGCCCACTTGTCGCCGACGTGGCCGGGCATCTCGAAGTCGCTAGCTTGGTCAATGATCTGCGTGCGCTGGGCGGACGTCGCCTGGAACGCGAGAAGGTTGGACAAGTGCGCGTTGGCTTTGTCAAGGCCATCCAGCATCCCGCTACCAGCGCCACCTGAACCACTCGCGGAGGCTTGCTGTCCGCCGGCGGAGACGGCATAAGCCTGCCTCACCGGGCCGTTGTGCCTCTTGCTCGACCCTTGGTGCTCGTTGTGGATTTCGCTGCGGATATGCCCACGCTCTTGGCGGAGCTCGGCCGCGATGGCTTCGTACTCTTCCGTTGTGAGCAGCGGCCGGCCGCAGAACGTGCAAGGACCGAGTCCCTCGCGGACGCAGATAATCTTCCCACAGTTCAGGCAGTTTGGCGCGACTTCCAGAAGCGGATGTCTTTGGGCTAAGTTTCGTTGTCAACGCATGTACGCAAGACCGAAGTGCGAGACGGCACAAATTAGCTTACCTTGACAATTGCAGATCGTTCGCTTTCCCTTGCCTTTGAATTCTGACTCGAGCGTGTTGATTGCATCCTCAATCTCCTGCAGAGACTTCACCTTGATAGCCTTTGGTCCTTCTAGCTCCTTCAAGGCGTCCGAGATCACCGAGCCTGCTGACGATGCTGATGACGTTGCAGGTGGTGTTGGTGCGTGTGTTTTCTTTGCGCCAACGGGCTTCCTGCCCGACAACTCGGACACGAGGGTCCCGGCCTGTTGTTTCTTCTTGGCGGGCTGTGCACCAGAAGTTGCCGCTGCTACGAATGATGGCGCGGCCGCAGGTGCAGGAGCAGGAGCAGTGGCGAGAGAAGGTGGCTTGGCCTTCAAAGCTCCGCTTGAACTGCCACCATCGACAGCTTGCACCTGTCGTACGCTCCATGCCGACTCGGGCTTCGCAGGCGCGTGGACGTCTGCGGCCGCCGATCCAGCCTGGCGACTGTCTGGCAGTCCTGAGGGTTTCTTTGCCTTCCTTAATATCACCACGAGAGTCAGTCAGAGCCCACAGAGAGACAGAGGAATAAAATCATCCCCGCTTTTTAAAGTATACTCACTTTGATGTTCCAACAAAGTAGTCATCGCCGTCCTCTTTCTTCATATATCCGTGGGCAACAGCAGCTGCTGGCGCCTTTGTCTTGGTCTTTGACTGTGAAGCCGCAGTGCCGCCGTCGCTCGCGAGTCCTACACTCGACACGCCGGACGATCGCGCCGGAGACGCGGTCGCGGATCGCTGCTGCTTGACCGAAGCAGCTGCGGCACGGGGTGCTGTCCCCGTTCGCGGCTGCGGCTGTCGGATCGGAGTCGGTTGGGTCGCCTGCTGCTGTCGCGCCGGCCATCTTCTGGCGCAGAATTCGTGGATGAAGTCCAGCGCATCCGGGGATTCACCAAGAAGACTCTGGACGGAACATAGCACACCGGTCAGTTTATGGCAGGACCAACAGCAATGAAAAATAAAATGGAGATCGAGATGCCCACCTTGAAATGGACGGCAACGTCCTCGGGGCCGGGAAGTGAGGAGGCGTAGTGCACGATGCCGAGCGCGGTCTCAGAGTCAACGGGCAGAATACGGACGAGAAGTCCTGTCGCATGCTGTTCGAATGCAGCCTGCGACATTTGTGGATCTCGAATAGCGTGTGATTGTCGATGATGCAAGACAAATGATGTGTGCAGTTTCAACGCATTGTTGGTTATCGCAAAGTATAATCATCATTTTTTGGTCAGGGGCTGGTAGCACAATTCGAAAACACTGTGGAGTAAGGTCATGCAATTTTTAACGACTGCGCAGTGAGGGTGGATAATCACAAGACCAAATCAAAATCTACAACATTCGAAAAGCGAGGAAGGAATGCGCGGTAAGAACGGGGAATTTTGTTCACGAAGTATAAGAGCCGGAGTGGGGTACATGAGCCACGAGGGCAAGAGCGCGCGGGTGTTGCACTGAGCGGCTGGAGGCAAAGACGGGATAGCTCCGGGTACGTTTCGTAGCTTAAGGCCACGAACGAGGTTCAAGATGCTGCTCGATGATAGCAAATCAGTTTGGTGGGTGCAAAATAGTCCACTCCACGAGTCTACAGTCGGCGGGCTTTGATCACGACGCTCATCTGCCGTTAGAAGTCTACGACCCAGAGCCACGGATAACGCACACGATGCTACACGCTAGTCCTGTCACGTTTTTCTGGTAGCGTTCCTGTTTGAGCGGCGACCAGGCTCTCCCCAGGGCTGTCATATGATATAAGGTGAGTGTCTGAAACCGACCAGCATGCGAACACAAGCCAAAGCGCAAAGCAAGCTCCAGGGGCTGTTATATCGGCGTTCTGCCGCGTCAGCAATCAAAATCTTATCTCAATCTCCAATCTCAATCTACTGCCTGACTACCCGGCAAGCCATGCCACCAAACCTCGGCCTCGTAGCCCTGACAGTCAGTCATAAAGACCCCATGAGTCGGAGGAGTCACCTTAGTCATAATGCATAAAAAAAGGAAGGGAGAGGCAGACAGCTCGTTCGCAAGTATTGGCATTCGCATTGTGCCGCATTCAGTTTCCGCGTTCAGATTACACATTTTTGTCAAGTGGTTCTCTTTTTCTCAGACACAGTTCATTTTACAAGTCTCACGTCCCTGGTTTTTACTTTAAATTGCAAAAACGGTGGCCAAAAGAAAAAAAAATTGCAGAAATGGTCACCGGCTCGTACCGGCTGTACACCATAAATTTTAGCATTTTAAGCTTTACTGCAAACGGAATAGTGATTAAACGTTCTTGACAAACTTTCGCTCGCCACAACTGTGATCTATTTCCCGAACTCCCTGCGCTCTTGCAAGTGAGCTCGAGGCCCTCAGAGCCAGGCGGATTGCAAATACCATCATCTCGACAACTGGTTGCCGCCGCTGAAATCCGTGGCAACTATGCAGTGTCAATGGCTGTACAAGAAAATGAGATTCTTCAAGCTGGCTGCCAAGTATATATGCAATCTACAAGCTGACCGCACGGTCAGTGCTTGCAATATCTTCTGACAAGACTCGACTGCCTTGCTGGCTGATTCGCTAATATTTGTAATCTTTTGTGACATATGTCAGCATTTGCACCACGCGCTTCGCAGACAAATTGGCAAAGGCAACGTCTAGGATGCATTTCAAAACAAAATTGGCTGTAGTATGTATGCATTTCTCTCTTTGCCTTCGTCCTCCCCATTTGTCATTCACCAGGAAGCATCATATGTCTCTATCGAGACCTCGTCCACCACGCCTACCTCCATTTTGAGAATCTTGCTGCCGGTGCACCACGCATATCTTTACTACTGTGGCAAGAAATAGCCCGGAAGAAAGTATTACGCTGATAAAGACCGTTACACATAATCATGCAACCACACGGTCTATCCCTAGAATCATTTGCCCTCTATCATACATATGTACCATTGTTGTCCAGGCTGCTGTTGCCACATTCCGACTGCGCCCATTTGCATGCCCAGATTGGTCAAAGTTCTTTCCTAAAGACTTCAATAAATTAGAGGCGACGATGCAAAAAGAGCGGAAGTCGAAGGTTTACACTATGACATATAGCGTTTAAACAGAGTACCGCTTACAGTAAGGCTCAAAATGGTAAAATTTTCGTTTGTCTCGGTACAAGCCTGGGCACTATTTTTGAATTTAAATTCATTTGGTGAACATTTCTGCCATCAAAATCCTGTTAATTACCATTAATTACGTACTTGCGTCACTTCTCAGGCAACGTCTCAGCTTTACTGTCTGACTTAGTGTCCTCGGTCTCCTTGGCACTCTTGGCAGCCGTCACCTGTTTCGCATTTTCTGCCTGCTCGGTCTTCTTTGCCTGCGTGGTCCTCGCATCCTCGGCTTTCTCTGTCTGTTCGGCCTTCTCTGCCTGTTCGGCCTTCTCTGCCTGCTCAGCCTTCTTTGACTGCTCAGCCTTCTTTGCTTGCTCAGCCTTCTTTGCCTCGGCCCGGGCCTGCTCGTCCATCTTGACGTCCCAATAACTCTGGGTCTCAAACGTCTTTGCGAGTGCTCGCCGGACAGAGTTCTTGATGCCGGCAGACCTGCCACGCGAGTTGTCCCCGCCGCCAAACCGGCCCGTGTCAATCGTGTTGAGGTCGGAATCCACAGCGCTCTTCAACTTCCATTCGGCCATGAGCGGTGGCACGACACTCCAGCCGTGGACAGCGCCTTGCTTCAGCAGGGCCGAGATTGAGTTGTCGAGAGTGTCGGTGAGCTCCTTGTAGGAGAGGTAGTACAGCAATCGCTGTGCGCCACGATATGACACGGCGATCGATGCCAGCCCGATGGTGCTGTACGACGGCAGAATGACGCGCTCCGTGGCATTGAGGCCTGCAGCCGTCATAATGTCTTGCCAGCAAAACCAGCCAACGAAACACTCGCTGTTTGCGACCTCGTCGGATGGCCGAGACTTGTCCGTGTACTTGTGAAGCGCTCCGGAGAGTTGCTTCGGCGGCAGGGTGACGCGGGACGGCGCGAAATGGAGGATATCCCAGTCAAGTCCGTAGGGGGCGCGCGCTAGCTCTTCCTGCGTGAACGGCTGCCTGACCTGGGACGTGCGCAGGCCGGCAGCGAAGGACGTAAGCTGTTGCTTGACATTGATGTCCCAGTCCACGTCGTCCTCGAGGATCAGGGCGGTCTCGATGTGGTTGTCGACGATGTGCCTAAGCACGTTCATGTGTGAGCGCCAGCTGCCGACGTATGGTCTGTACTTAGCGGTCAGCAGCTTTTCGAGACCGGGACCGTTGGGATAGGCCTTGGGTGAGATCTCGCTTGTCCGGACACCGTCGATGATTGTCGTGACTTTGATGTCTGTGAGCGATGACATGAGCGAGATCGCGTCGCGTCTGTCGCTGCGGTCATTGAGCGACAGCAGAATGATTGCGCCAAATCCGAGTGTGGCATTCATCACATTCTTGAGGCCGTCCGGCCGTTCGACGATCTTGAGCTCTGGCTCGAAGACGGCGGTTTTGGCGTCTTCATACCGAGACCGGACGACAGCGGCGGCGGCGGCAGCGGCAGCAGCGGTGGTTGTGGTGGTGTCCACGCTGAATGGACGGACGGCGGAAAGGAGTAGCAGCGTGCCCAAGCAAACAAACAAGAAGCTACGGCAGTGGCGATGGTTCCATATCTTCATTGCGAAGTAGTGTTGGTGGCACAGGTGAGGGCGAGAGGCGCGAGAGAGGACGAGAAACGTAACGTAGAGAGGGCGGGCGATGGCGGTATGATTAGAAAAACTGACTAAGTTGCAGGGGACGGGGGACATAGATACACACCGTAGGAAACATGCGTAGAAAAGCAGATGCCTGTGCGCGCGTGACAAAGTCAGCAACACGACGGCGACCTTGGCCATGTCCGCGCTACGCGTCAACCTGCAGGAAGCCTGTGCGCGAGGTTAACAGCGGCTGTCAATACGCCATTTGCGTATCATACCTGATGGGGGTAGGCGTACCCACTCTCGCTCGCTCGTCCGTTCACTCGGCGGCGACAACGAAGACGGTAACAAACTGTCGTGCAGAAGGCGTACATGTCTCCCGCAATGATCGTGTGGGCGCCCCGCCGCACGATCGGTATTGTTGATGGTCAGTCTGGCGTGGTATGTTCGCTTGCACACGGCTGCAAAACAATCACAGGCTTGCTTGGCCTGGTGTCAGACCCGCCCCGGTCTGTGGCTGGTATACAATTCTTTGACGTTTCTGACACGGTGCCCTGCCTCGCATGACAAGCAAGTGACCGGAAGAAAAGAGTATGCGATGATATGCGTTACTTAAACGGCCATATTCTCTATAATCAGACAGCACAAAAAGATCAGCAGCCTCGTCTGATATTCTCAGAAATAAAGAAAATACAGTCGCAATAATCTGATTATTAGATCTTGGTTTGCAATCGAAAAGCCGGAGAAATCACATGCTGAAGAGAAAACGATATGAAGTTGTGTCACAACGATAAACCCGGTCAGTGCACTCTCGTGTTAGTGCAACAAAACCTGCTCATCAATCTGCCGTATGTATTATGTACTCTGTATTTTTGTTTTGTGAATATTAGTCCACAGAAAGCACAGTGTGAGCACTGACTGCCACAGATTTGCAAAGGCCGAAGACTGTATGTAGCCACATCCAACTGTGTCCGAGAATTGAATGTTGTTCATGAGCCGCAGGGGCTCAGGCTCACGTCAAAAACACGCCAGACCCGAGATTTGCAGTAAACCGAGTTAGGCAACTCGACCTGGCGCGACTGACCCAGTTGCGATTAGCGGGCTCTGCTGTGGAAGTCTGCTTTAGAAGGACACATACATTATGAGAACCTCCGCTGACAGTAGATAACCTAAGCCTGCTGTTATGATACGGCGATTACATTCGCTCCCTTGAGCTTAATTGTGACGGAACTCTGGGCGTGTATTCTCCGTCTTTGTATGTACCCTACTAGTGTCTTTAGCGTGCATTGGGATGGTCTCAGAAAATAACCCGCACCCCGCTGATGCACAAGTTGGACGGATACTGTATGCAGTAGAGCACATGTTTCCATAGCCCGCATTATGGCAGACAGCTCGGGGCTGAGAATGAAAGTGCGCCGCTGTCAGGGTACAGCCCCAGACACCTCCGGTTAACGGTAGATGAAGCGGGACTGCCCTGATCAATATGAGCGTTGGGGTGGTTCTGAGTTTCCATAAGAAAGCGGAGAGAGGGCGGAGCAGAGGCGAGTGAGTTACTGAAGATGATGGTGCGTAGTCTGTATTGTAGGAGGTTGGATCCGGCCAGGTGGCTCTCACGTGAATTGGGTAAGGGGAAGAAGACATAACACGTGACAGCCGCTGCGCCTGAGAAAGCACCGTTCAGTCCCATACGTTTTGTTCGTTTTATTTCTGGTCTCGCAAATTTGTCCTCGTCGTCCTCGGCCTCCTCCAGCGCGTCCTGCTGTGCAACCCGCTTCTACTCGTCCTGCTTCGATGATTCTTGCCGATCGCTTGTGACCAAGAGCTCGCCCAATACGTAGTAAGCCTTCTGGAGGTTGAAGATGACGACGAACTTGCATACCTTTAGCTCTCTCTATAACGCAACCCCAATCGCATTCGTCACAGTCCGGGTCACGCACATTCCCGTAGAACCGGTCCGTCTGCCCCACATAGCGGTGGATGATGCCGAGAGAAATCAGTATCTGACAAATTGATCCCCGTAATGAAACAACGAGGCGTATCGGCGATTCAACTCGAGTAGTTTACAACAAACCCCGTAGCAGCCTTGTACTCCGGGCCCGCCGGCCAAGCACGAGCGTCAACACACCCTTCGCGATCTTGTTTTTTTTTTCTCCTTCATCGACGGCATGAGGAACTATTCAGTAAGACATACTTTACCCTCACCGGAGAGGAGGATGTCATAGTTGGGTCGCCGTTGGTGCCAGAAATTAGGAGGTCCGTGGCCAAACTAAATAGTTCATTTCTATAATATATTTCGCGTTATTTAGAATATGCAAATTCGTTCTGATGTATGCATGTATCTATGGGCACGCCCCCTTTTCCTTGCGTTTTCATCATCTTGCCGGTTTTCCTAGCCAATCTATTTGATGTCAAGATTTCGAGTTACCCGCCTTAAAAGCTGTTCGGCCAAGACCGCCACATTAATCCAGGGTCAATAGTAAATGCTGCGCACCCAGCCCTGATATCACGTTCCTATCCATACGCATTTCCGTTTAAAATTGATAGAAAAAAATTAAAACTAATCAAACAACCGGGTATTAGCCGGCAATATGCCTAAAGCGGGCAACGCAGCTCGCTATGATGATAACTTGGGTATCATTGCACCAGTCGAATCAATTACACCCTGTCCCTATGTGAAGAAAATTGCTACACAAGCTTCCGAGTTTTCAGCACCACTTAGCCCGTTAGTAGGCTAGTATGAGTTAACGGTAATGTTTGTTTTCCAGATAGAAAGCGCCTGTTCACTCAGACTACTCATGGCACTGGGTTATTTTATCGTTGTGAAAGCGAAGAAAGTCCGTGTTTTAGGCACCAAGTAAGAGGGACATGTAAAGTGGGCAAGCTGCGTCCCGATTTGCCCGGATTGGCCACTTAGAGGAACTCTAACTTGCATCAACCCCACCACCACCATCCGTGACGCTGTTTCTCTCTAACCAAACAAGCTGTACGATGCTGTTGTTATGTAATTGGAAAAACATATGATTAGCCAAGCAAGACAGCCAAGCTGAGTAAAGCTGAGTAGACAGTTTTGGATTGATGTCAGATGCTCACTGGATATAACAATGGCGGCTCCCCACGCTAGACACTTCTTGGCCATTTAATTGACGTGCATTTTCGGATTGAACGGCCCACAATTTGCTGAACGGAAATCGACGAGAACGTGAACCCAAAACAAGCTCAGGGGCGCCGCGTCAGCAGCCAAGTCTTTATCTCCTATCTCCATCCCTATATTGCCTCGATCGGAAAACAATGCCACGACCTCCTCGGACTCGCAGCGCTCATAGTGATAGGACCGGTGAAGGGACGAAACGCCCCCGGTCACCCTTTGCTGAGTTGGTTTGGTAAATAAGAGAAAAGAAAGCATAGACGCATCTGGTGGTATCATCTGATTGCACCGCAATTCTGTCTTTCACTTTGCATAAAGTTCATATTACGCGGGACAGACGTCATTAGTTCTTGTCCTCGAATTTGATTAACTACGTGCGTCAATTCCCCGCGCGTCTTTACCCTGTTTCGGCTCGGTTTTACTCACCACCGACGCCTGCGCTTTGTCTGCAGAAGCATTAGTGTCCGTCGTCACCTTGGCGCTCTTGGCGGGTTTCACCGCTTTCGCACTTCCCGCCAGCTCGGCCTTCCTTGCCTGCTCGGCCTTCCATTCCTGCTCGGCCTTCTTTGCCTCGGCCTGAGCCTGCTCATCCGTCTTGACGTCCCAATAACTCTGGGTTTCAAACGTCTTTGCCAGCGCGTGCCGGACGGAGTTCTTGATGCCGGCAGACCTGCCACGCGAATTGTCCACGCTGACTAGCCGGCCCATGTCGATGGTGTTGAGGTCCGAGTCCGCGGCGCTTTGCGCCTTCCACTCGGCCATGAGCGGCGGCACGACACTCCAGCCATGGACCACGCCCTTCTTCAGTAGGACCGAGACAGAGTAATCGACACTGCCGGCGAGCTCTTTGTAGGAGAGGTAGTACAGCAGCCGCTGCGCGCCGCGAAAGGACACGGCGACGGACGCCAATCCGACGGAGCCGTACGAGGGCAGGATGACGCGCTCCGTGGCATCGAGGTTTGCAGCCTTCATAATCTTTTGCCAGCAGAACCAGCCAACGAAGCACTCGCCGTTTGCGAGCTTGTCGGATGGGCGAGTCTTGTCCGTGTACTTGTGGAGCACACCGGCAAGCGGCTTCGGCGGCAGGTTGACGCGGGACGCGGCAAGATGGAGAATGTCCCAGTCGAGTCCGTAGGGAGCGCGCTCGAGCTCGTCCTGCGTGAACGGCTCCCTGAACTGGGACGTGCGCAGGCCAGCAGCGAAGGCGGTGAGCTGCTGCTTGATGTTGACGTCCCAGTCCACGTCGTCCTCGATGATCAGGGCGGTCTCGATGCGGTTGTCGACGATGTGCTTGAGCACGTTCATGTGGGACCGCCAGCTGCCGACGTATGGCCTCTCCTTTGAAGTCAGCATCTTTTCGATGCCGGGCCCTTTGGGGTAGGCCTTGCGCGAGATATCGTCTGTCTTGACGCCGTCGATGACGGTGGTGATTGTGATGTCTGTGAGCGACGTCATGAGCGAGATCGCGTCCCGTCTGTCGGTACGGTCCTTGAGCGATAGCAAGATGATTGCGCCGAATCCGAGGGTCGCATTCGTCACGCTCTTGAGACCGTCCGGCCGTTCGTCGATCTTGAGCTCTGGCTCAGACACGGCGGTTTTGACGTCCTCAGAGCGAAACCGGACGGCCGCAGCGGCGGCGGCGGTTGTGTCCCTGCTGAATGTGAGAACGGCGAATAGGAGGAGGAGCGTGCCCAAGCACACAAACAAGAAGCTACGCCAGTGGCGATGGCTCCATGTCTTCATTGTGGAAGGGTGTTTGGTGGCACAGGTGAGTGTGATATTTGCAGGCGAGAGGGCGGGAGAAGAAAAGTAAAAAAGGCGGAAGAGGCCGGCATTATTAAGAAGGAACAGAGCAGCAGGGGATGGCGGTACATGGATGCATACATACGTAGGAAAAAGAAACAAAGCAGAAGTTCCGTGGCACTACTGCACGCGCGTGGCAGATCGGCATCACCGATTTCGACCATGCCCATACTAGCGCGCCAGTGCCGGCGAGCCTGTGCGCGAGGTTACCACCACTTTGGCAGTCCGCCATCGCGTCTTAGGCGGGCGCCATACCCATTCTCGTGTGCTAGCCCTTTGGCTTAGCGGTGGCTGAGAACGAATCTTCGAATTCACGTGCAGAATGCATGGGATGTTTCGAGCGATTCTGGTGGCCCGCATCTCACTCCTCGCTCGGTAATTCGGTCTGACGTGGCATGCCGCTTGAGCACGGCTGCAAAGCAATGAGACGTTGACTGGTGTCAGACTCACCGCGGTATGCGGCTGGTATAAAATAACTACTTCAGGCACTGGCCCCCGCGCATAACGAGCAATTGGTAGAAGAGAATGCGATGATATCCCATTACCAGCCAACGTGTCCTTAATCCATCAGATAAACGGAAGAACGGCATCAGCGACCTCTTCTAATAGCAGAGATGAACAAAAGACGACCGTCGAATGATTCAGATTACGAAATCAGCCTTGCAATCCATAAGCCCGAGAAATCCCAAGCAGATTCAGACCGAATGACGAAGAAAACGAAACCAACCCCAGTTAATCCGCTGTCGCGTGATGTCAGTCTCATGGCCGTTCATCAGTCTTGTCGTGCTGTATTTTACGACCACTTAATCAGCAAAAAACCAAAAGGCATAATGTTAGTATGACACGGTCTGTGTTGCAGATCTCCTGGTGGCGCGAGCGGAGAGGCCGACGCAAAGTACTTTCATGAGCCGCAGAGCCGCATCGCGCCTAACCACGTCCTGAAATTTGAAATTGTTTAATTTGCTCTATAGGCGCTTGCCAACTCTACTTGGCACTCCTGACTCCTAGTTCGGATGGCCTCGTGTTTAAGCATGACACTTATTATTATTTCGCCATGAAGGCTTCCTAGTGGGTTCTGAGGCAACTGCGTGGGCATCTCGGTTAAAGGCTGACACTTAAGCTAAATGTGTGCGTATGTAATGCAGCATAATAAATAGTCATACACACACTTGGACCAATACGGCAATTGCCTTGCTGATGTTCCCCCTTGAACTTAATTGTTCCCGGCATTCTTTAGATATGTTACCACCACCGCCCACTAGTGTATTTAGCGTGTGTCATACCGGGACGCTCCCAGCTCTCGAAAGCGACCCGCCCCGCGCCGTGCACTGTATTGTATGTACTGTGCTTATACCCCGCATTATATATCACTGGACGTGGCTAAGAATAAAACGTGCGCCGCTCACACGAGAAGCAGCCATCGTTCCTGAGTATAGCACATCATATTCCTAGTCTGGCAAATTTGTCCTCGTCGCCTTCGGCCTCCTCCAACGCGTCCTGCTGTCCAACCCGCCTCAACACGTCCCGCTTCGATGACTCTTGCAGCTCGCCTGCGAGCAAGAGCTCGTCCAGTATGTAGTACGCCTTCTGGAAGTTGAAGATGATGTCGAGCTCGCATACCTGTAAAGTAAGTCAGTCAGCGCCATCATACCCTCCCAGTCCCAGTCCCAGCCGTCCCAGGTTCACGTCACGCACATTCCCGTAGTACCGGTCCATCTGTTCCACGTAGCGGTGGATGATGTCGAGAGAAATCAGCTCGTTGTCTTGCGAATCGATTCCCGCAGTGAAAAACAACGAGGCGTATCGGCGATATACAACCTTGCTCTCTACAACTCGCGGGAATTAGAATCGACCACCCGATTATTGCAGCGGTAGCGATTTATCAAAGAAGCGACCAACCCTTGTACTCTAGAAAGTTGCACATCCTGGACCGCCGGCCAAGCACGAGCGTCGACACGTCCTTCACGATCTTGTTTTTCTCCTTCATCGACAACGTCAGAAACCACTTAGTAAGACGCACTTTGCCTTGGCGGGAGAGAAGGATCACATATTGGATGGCCATTGTTGCCTGCAAGTGATGGGTGGGGTGGTCCCTGATTTGTTTGTGGAGTAGTTCCCAGGAGCGGCTGGAAAATGTCAATTTGAATTCTCCCACCGGAAAGCCTAGCCCATACCCAGATAGTCCATATGAGACAGATGATGTTCATAAAATGTCATATGTATAAGGGTTAATTGCAAAACTGGTCACCAAAACTTTTTTAATTGCAAAAATGGTCACTGAGATTGTACCAAATATTTAGCATTTCAAGCCTTACTGTAAATGGAATTGGCTTGAACGTTATACATACAATCTGTAAACCTTCGCCTTGCGCTCTTACTTATATCCAACTATGCCTTCTCTTTCATATATATACAAGTTGACTAGCATTTCCATTTAAAATAGAGCTTGGAGTAGTATAATTCTTGCAGTCAGTAGTTACAAGGCTTGCTGCCAATGAAAGGAAGGAGTGGCAAAGAACAGGCATAGTTTACATCATGCCGTGCCTGCTATCTGCTTCAGTGGCCCACGAGATTTCGAGCATTGGTATATGCCCATTGCATTGGAAATGTGCAGCACTTGCTGGGTTGCCAATTTTATGGCAGTTATTAGTTTGGCAAATACTCTTGAGGTTTTACGCGACAGTGGTTGGTACTGAGAAGGCAAATGAAGTGAAAAGGCAAGGAAAGCGCGATTGCCACACTCCCTGTGACGATGTCTCACCCGGGATCGCGTCGTTGGCCTGTGTAAATACATACACTGAGGAAATAGACACGCATTGCGCGATGCTACTTGATGTCAGCAGAAGTAAGCCCGGTCACCAGAATATGTACCTATCCTGTGGACATCGGACAGGGCAAAGCAAAAGAAGGCACGCCAGTCATATCTTCGCACTTTCCTACTCAGGTAATCTGCTTAAAGCTCTAGCATATAAAGATGAGATGCGCCAGGCATCACAATGCTGGATCGCATTTTAGAAGTGTAAGCAGGATGGCATGGATCCCAAGTGTAGTGGAGGAGGTTTACAGCCTAATATAATACTTTAACGTTTAGATGCTGTTACGTTTACAGTAAGGCTTGAAATTCTAAATTTCTGGTACGAGCCGAGTGACCATTTTTGCAAT
>JAKTPS010000047.1:0-88956 GCA_030556275.1 Lipomyces sp. NRRL Y-27488
GCAAAGTATAGTAGTAAGCGTAAGGGAGTCGTGTAGGGATCACGGATCCCTTACAACCGTCGTGCAAGTCCCGTGACTGGGCTGACAGCGTTCCGGGGTCTCGTGGCGGCCTCAGTAGAACCGGGCACGGGCAGCGGCGGAGATTGCAGCACGCGGCTCGACGCGCTGTCGAATGCGGCCGAAGGTGCTGGAGCCGCAGCGGCGTGACGGTTGCGCTGAGGGCAGAACACGACACGTAAATGCCACTGTGGCCTTTCCTCGAGCCCGGCCCAATATAATCCTCGTTTGTGCGCGCCCCCTTGCTGCCCTCTTCTTTTTTTCCTTTGTTCCTCTCCCAGAATCGCATTCCCTGTCCTCGTTCTACCTTTCATACACATACCATGGCGCGAGCTACCTCCCGCGTCTGGATCTTTTGGTCCGTTCTGCTCTACGCTGTCCTCCTGGTCGCCGTCCCCTTCGTCTTCCCCGGAGTCCAGGCCGATGATACGGAGAGCTATGGCACTGGTACGTTGTCTGTCAATTATAGCGTCGCGTGTTCTGTAGTTGACGCGGGCGACTGACTTTGTCGTTTTCTTCGTATAGTCATTGGCATTGATCTTGGAACCACCTACTCTTGTGTTGGTGTGATGAAGGGCGGCCGCGTCGAGATTCTCGCGAACGACCAGGGCAATCGCATCACTCCGTCCTACGTCGCATTTACCGCCGAAGAGCGTCTTGTTGGCGACTCAGCCAAGAACCAGGCCGCAGCCAACCCGCATAACACCATCTTTGACATCAAGTAGGTTTTGTCGTCCCCAACCCGGTCATTCTGAGTGTTACTCCAGCTGACAATGAATTTTTTCAAGGCGTCTGATCGGCCGCAAGTATGACGACAAGGATGTTCAGGCTGATATCAAGCACTTTCCGTTTGGTGTCAAGAGCCAGGACAGCAAGCCTGTTGTTCAGGTCACCGTTGGCACCGAGGAGAAGACCTTCACTCCCGAGGAGATCTCTGGCATGATCCTCGGCAAGATGAAGGACATCGCCGAGTCCTATCTCGGAAAGAAGGTCACGCATGCCGTCGTCACCGTTCCCGCCTACTTCAACGACGCCCAGCGCCAGGCCACGAAGGATGCTGGCACGATCTCCGGGCTCAATGTTCTTCGCATTGTCAATGAGCCTACAGCGGCCGCTATTGCCTACGGTCTCGACAAGGATGAAGGTGAACGCCAGATCATTGTTTATGATCTTGGTGGCGGTACCTTTGATGTTTCCCTTCTTTCGATCGAGTCTGGTGTTTTCGAGGTCTTGGCTACTTCCGGCGACACCCATCTCGGTGGTGAGGACTTTGACAACCGCGTGATCAAGCATTTCACCAAGATTTTCAACAAGAAGCACACTGTCGACATCACAAAGAACGCAAAGAGCATCGGCAAGCTGAAGCGCGAGGTTGAGAAGGCAAAGCGTACCCTTTCTTCGCAGATGTCGGTTCGCATCGAAATCGAGGCTTTCCATGATGGCATTGACTTTTCCGAGACTCTTACTCGTGCGAAGTTTGAGGAATTGAACTACGATCTTTTCAAGAAGACTCTGAAGCCCGTCGAACAGGTCTTGAAGGATTCTGGCCTGAAGAAGACCGACATCGATGATATCGTTCTTGTCGGAGGTTCTACCAGAATCCCGAAGGTCCAGCAGCTTCTTGAGGAGTACTTTGATGGCAAGAAGGCCTCCAAGGGTATCAATCCTGATGAGGCTGTTGCTTATGGTGCGGCTGTTCAAGGTGGTATTCTGTCGGGTGAGGAGGGTGTTGAGGATATTGTTCTTCTTGACGTCAACCCGCTCACTCTTGGTATTGAGACGACTGGCGGTGTGATGACCAAGCTTATCAACCGCAATACTGCTATTCCTACCCGCAAGTCTCAGATTTTCTCTACGGCTGCGGATAACCAGCCTACTGTTCTCATCCAGGTCTATGAAGGCGAGCGCACTCTTTGCAAGGACAACAACTTGCTGGGCAAGTTTGAACTTACGGGAATTCCGCCGTCACCCCGTGGTGTGCCGCAGATCGAAGTGTCTTTCGAGCTTGATGCCAATGGAATCTTGAAGGTCTCCGCCACCGACAAGGGCACTGGAAAGTCCGAGTCTATTACTATCACCAACGAGAAGGGCCGTCTTTCCAAGGAGGACATCGACCGGATGGTTGAGGAGGCTGAGAAGTACGCCGAGCAGGACCAGGAGCTGCGCGAGAAGATCGAGGCGCGTAACGGCCTTGAGAACTACGCCGCCTCTCTTCGCAACCAGGTCAACGACGACACTGAGACTGGCTTGGGTTCCAAGATCGACGAGGAAGAGAAGGAGACTCTTTTGGATGCCGTCAAGGAAACTCTTGAGTGGATCGAGGAAAACGCCGCCACGGCGACCAAGGACGAATACGAAGAACAGCGTGACAAGCTGTCGCAGACCGCTTATCCTATCACGAGCAAGCTCTACGGTGGCGGCGCTCCTGGCGGTCCTCCTGGCGGATTCACCGGCGACTTCGAGGACGAGGATGTTCCAGATCATGATGAATTGTAAAATGAACGAGGATATTGCCTGGCGTTAAAAATTTTCATTATTTCAATAGCTGTACGGCTTGTCTTATTTCGGTACTTTTTTATTGGGAAGTCTGAAACTTGATAAGGCTATTTGTGTTTAGTTGTTTTCCTTCTTGTAACATAGTTCATATATCATATATCATTCTGTTTTTATGATGAGACGTGAATAGAGCTCAGCACTATTAAGTTCTGTGCATGATTTGATTGTTCGACCATCGCGTTGCCTGCTGAGTGTCTCAAACGAGGCAACAGTGGCACATCGCTCTGGCTCTGCAGTATAAGTAATTGAAGGCAGACATAGCCAGAACTAGCACTCACTAGCTGTCGGAATGCCTGACTGTTCAACTGTTCGTTTGTATACGCGAGAAAAGAGTTCGGGATAACTTTACGCGTAAAGTTTCGATTGATCCGGCTCGAACATAACATTACATACACCACCGTCTAATTACGGTCAAGTAGTCTTCATGGGGCCAACGCTGGGGCTACCAACCAAATGCGGTCACAGTCTCGGGCTTCTCTACGCCCCAAGGCGGACTATGGCGATAAGTCGTATCGCCAGCGGCAGGTCTCGCTTATTTAGCGCGTCGACGCGTGCTGATCTTGCTACGGTATGGCCTGCGGTGCTATTTTACGGGGGATGGCTCTTGCTAACTGTTTATACTGCACTAGGCCACCGATATTCCCGGCAAGAAAGGGCCGGCGCCAACAATGCCCCGCATGATGCGTGGGTTGCCGAAGAAGAACAAACTGCCCGGCGTCGACAAGGTCATCGCCGTGTCGTCCGCAAAGGGCGGCGTTGGGAAGAGCACCGTTGCCGTGAACCTCGCGCTCGCGCTCGCGCTGCGCCATCAGAAGCGCGTCGGCATACTGGACACGGACATCTTCGGCCCGTCCGTGCCGAAGCTGTTGAACCTTGTCGGCGCGGAACCGGGCGCGACGGCAAGCCAGAGGCTGATCCCGGTGCAGAACTACGGCGTCAAGGCAATGTCCCTGGGATTTCTCTTGCCGGACCAGGACTCGCCCGTAGTGTGGAGGGGTCTAATGGTCATGAAGGCCTTGCAGCAACTACTACACGAGGTCGAGTGGGGCGGATTGGATATACTCGTGCTCGACATGCCGCCCGGAACGGGCGATGTACAGCTCACGATAACCCAGCAGGTGGTCGTCGATGGCGCCGTCGTCGTGTCCACGCCTCAGGACATCGCCTTAATCGACGCCGTCAAGGGCATCAACATGTTTCGCAAGGTCGACGTTCCCGTCTTCGGCATGGTTCAAAACATGAGCGTGTTTGTCTGCCCAAACTGCAATCACGAGGAACACATCTTCGGAGCCGACGGCGTCGAGAAAGAGGCCGACCGGCTGGGGACGGAGGTTCTTGCATCCGTGCCCTTGCATGCACGCATCTGTGAGCTGTCGGATAAAGGAACCCCCGTTGTCGTCGCGGAGCCCGAAAGTCGCAACGCCCAAGCCTACTTCGAAATCGCCGAAAAGGTAATGAAGAAGTTGTACATATAGAATTACTACAAATAAAATAGAAAAAACCTTTATGCCAACCACCTCCATCTAAACCATTCAAGTATGTGGAGTGTGGAACATGGGTTAGGTGTAGCTACCCAAACACGAGCACAAATCAGCCGGGGTAGGATGCTAAACTCCCTCCAAGACCCGAATAACTCGGGCTACAGCGGTCGGATCGAGTTGAATTTGGGCTTGCTCTAAAGCGCTGATCGAGGAGATCACGCTAGTACAGCTTGGGCTTTCCGTAACCCGCAAGCGCAAACATTTTAATGAGACCACGAGTGGTGGTGATATGAGGCTCTGATAATGCACGAGTAAGTGCTAGTCAGCAAGGTCTACAACATCTAGGGACATTATACAAACTATACTGAATTATTCTACAGACTATCTAAATAGCTGCACTGTGCATATGCCATGCCAGTGACCCGTAACCTCTCATGGAGCTGCTTTGTCGCCATGGGCTACAACATGACCAAACTGCCGCTCCGATGGAGTACAAAGCTGCTCACAAGCTGCCTTACAACGAGGCACAACAAGCGGTGAACAAAGAGAACCTGTACGGTCGAGTTTTGCTCAACGCTTTCTGTACTTTTGTGTATGGCAGTTTATGTACTGCTCTGTATTCCATCGCATAGGTGGTGGTGACAAAATAACATTTGGTCCAACGAATATAAAGGAACGTAAAAGATCAGCCAACCGTCAATCAGTTGTGAGTGCAGGTAAATATCAGGGGTAGGGTTAGGTTCGGAACGCCAAAATCAGCTGGAACTGCGCCTAAACTTCAGACCTGAATAACATGGGCCATTGCTGTCTGATCCGGCTGATTTTTGGCTTGATCGTAAGCTCTAAGCACGGAGGTTGCAATGGCACACCTGCCGAGATTCAAAAAATTCTGATCATATTCTGGGAGATTGCTGTAAATGTTGTGTCCACCACCCACCCAACCACCAAAAGTTTAATGGCATCACAAGACTTCATGCGAGGATTAGAAATGCCCGTTCATGTACGGCGCTTGTACTTCCGTGGATCCCTCCTACTCATCTTCACCTTGTCACGCGTACCTAATCCACCCTCCCAAAACCCCGTGTTCTTCCGGAAAAATGAATGCCGGCAATACGCACATATGTCCGGCCGATAATTTTGCTCGCGCGAGCACATTCCGCAGATCTGCATGAGAGCCACAAATTAGCCTGAAGGTCATCCAACCTTCACGGAAGCTGAAAACTCACCATACGGTTCGCATGCTCGTCAACATGATCGCTGTACTCATTGTGACATCGATCACATGGGAATACTCGATTACAGCATGAAAACCTGAACCATCTGGTTGACCGCTTGTAGTGCTTGCATGTTCCATTAAACGGCAGCGGCGTGCCGGCCACGATTCCCAGTTTCAAGCGCGACTTGTTGCTTGCTGGTGCGCGCGCTGATGCGGCATGCTGGTTGTCGTCCGACACTCGCGTGAATTTCACCTGCGGAATGAATATCGACATCCGCGTGTGACACGTTCGGCAGTTGGTCGACATGGTCTGCGCGAGACCGAGCCCGGATATTCCTGTTGGTCCCGGAAGCGGCTCGGAGCATTCTCCGCAGGTGGGCCGAAATGAGCTCGGCAAGACGTCAACAGGAGTGCAGCCGACCAAATCGATATACCCTAATCTGGTTCCCAATCCTGCGCTACTATTGCTGCTGTTGTCGAACAAGAACTCAGTAGTAAAGGACGCAACACTCATAACGCTACTGCATTTTGAGCAAACCAATGACGGTTGACTTTTCATAGACTTGCTGGGTTTAATGTCCCGAATCTCCCCTTCTGTCTTACATCTGACACACTTCACGCCAATGCTCAATTGTGTGCACGACAAAACGCCGACGTTTATTAGTTTCAAGCCGGGAAGACTGATAGCAACGCCATTTGGTGGAGGCTTATCATCGCCATTGATAGCCGACGACTCATCGGCCTCTACCTGTGGCGACTCCTCGTCTTCCTTTTGGCCATCGTAAGCGTCGTTGTCATACGGCTCGGACGTGACACCCTCGTCGTCAACATCCCACCGTCCCGTGTCTTCGTTATCAAAGTCAAAGTCGTAGTCGCCATCGTCGCTTTCACTATCATCCAGCAGATCCCATTCTGGAGGCTTCTTGTATGGTTCATTCAGTGGCTGCTCCTCTTGGTCGCCGTCCCCGTCCGCATCTATGAATACGCCTAATACCGGCTCTGTGGAGATTTCGACTGCGGGTTCAGGCAAAGGAATAGCTAATGACGAAACATTCTGGGTGAAAAAGTTCAAGTGAGCAAGCAGTGAAAACTCCCTTTTCTCTGAGGCATGCATCTTAAAGTTGTCTTCCACGGCCCGACAGAATATGTCATCTTTCTGCGCGCTATCTGGCAATGCGATACTACACGGCTCCAAATCGTAAAACTTTGGTACAATTAATGTAATATAGGACACTGATTTCAGGCTCTCCGGGATGTCGTCTCGTCGCGCCGGCTGGAATGGTACTTTGAATGAGGAGTCACCGGTAGCAACGTCGTCTGCCAATCTCGTGGCGGTTGGCAGTCGAGTACGCAGCTGTCGCATCTCCCGCTCGCGTCGTTCTGACGCAGCCGAGATTTCGGCGGCCGTGTATTCTGGCTCTTTGGCGAGCTGGACAACTTGCGGAGTCTCTTCTTTGACAGGCTCTGATGAAATATGTATTTTGGCCAATTCTTCTGGATCAATGCCCCAGTCATTATTCGTGGTATCATTTTCATCCTTGGTCTTTCTTGTGCCGACATTAACAATCTTTATTGTCTCTCGCTTTTCTGCTTTTAAAAATTCCTCAAGGTGCTTGTCTAGATCCTTGACCATGTCCAGCAGGGTCATCCTAAACAGCCCAGGTATGCTAATACTGTCGGCAAATCCATGTTCAACATTCAATGCGAATCCCCGCGGCATTTCGGCGTTCGTGACGATAATAGACGGCACGACGTCAGCCCGATCTATCCCATTCTCATTCGAGTAAGATCTAGAGGAATAGCGGTCGGGAACAATCAGCGTGAATTCTAGAACACTGAGGTCGAATGGGAACTCGGGATCGGACGGCTCGAGGGCGAGATGGATCTGATCTCCTTCAACTTCGGCGTTCGGAAACTGCGCAACGAGTTGCTGTATCTCCTTGTCGCGAGGTGAAAGCCGCGTGCGCGACGCTGACGAGGGCTCTGACTGGCTCTGATGGCGGAACGTGCACGCCTTACCTCGTCGGCAGCCTTGAGGCGTTGAGAAATACCGGCAGATCGGCTGTGCATTGGTCGACGTGGCAGTCGCCTTTGCAGTCGCTTTCATCTTTCAAACCAAAGTAGACGGCACTCGGTTATAGAGCTAGCGATTATGAGGTATCATAAATCCTTTGGCCGCGGCATTTTTGTATATGGCGCGGTTTTTCCTGAGCGGGTTATCCTGAGCTGGTATGATAACCTCGAGAGAATGGAGGAGGAGCCCTTACCTAATATATTTCACGAAGTCACTTTACAATTTGACCTCGAAATAAGGCAATTTACAAGGAACATATAAATGCATTAAGAAATACTACAACTCCAGAACTCCTATAACTGAATGCGCTATTTCGAGACCTTTTTATGTCTTTTATTGCTCTTCTTGCGATCATCGTCAAACCACGTTCTCTTTGGGCGCGATTTTATTTCATCCCAGTGCTTCACCATATTCTCCCCTTTCTTGAGCTCCATTTCGGCAATCGCAAGCTAATGAAAAAAAACGTATATCAGTAAAAAAAATTCCAAGACACAGCGAGGTCGCAATGGAATGACTTACCTTCTTTTCAGTCTTTTCTTCCTTGAGAACCTCCTCAATCATCTCATCTTTCTCGTCAATCTCCTTCACGATCTTGTTCGCTTCGTCCCAGTTAATATTGCGACTGACGGCCTTGCCCTTCTCTTTGCCGATGCTCTTAACCGCATCCTTGACAATCACACGTTCCGCCTTCGCCTCACCAACCAATGATATACTGCGGCCAGTTCTTCCGGCACGAGCGGTACGTCCAACCCTGTGCAGATAGATTTCGTGGGACTTCGGCATGTCATAGTTGATCACAATCTCGACTTTCGGAATATCGAGACCACGCGATGCTAAATCCGTGCAAATCAATATAGGAACGGTCGAATTTCGGAATGCGGTGATTCCAGTCAATCGCTGATCCTGAGACAGCGCTCCATGAAGTTCGCCAACTTTGATGCCCAGCAACCCGAGGATGACTCTTAGCCTGTGCGCGGTCTCCTTCCGAGAAACAAAGACCATAACTCGCTCTCTCTTGTCAAATTTCTTGAGAAGAAGCGCCAAAATCGCAGGCTTGGCTGACTCGCGCTTGCGAATACGAATGAATTCTTGAACTAGACCGCTGGCTGCTTGCTTCGGTGGGTTGACCATTATCCGAACCGGCTGGTGCAACGACAGTTGAATAAGAGATTTGATGCTCGAGTTCATAGTCGCGGAGAAGAGCAAGGTTTGTCGCTTCGAAGGAAGCAAACCCAAGAGTTCCGTAAGTTCCTTTTGGAATCCTTCTTCGAGCATGCGATCGGCTTCATCGATAATCAGAATCTCCACATCGTCCACCTGGAAACTCGGCGAGTTCCTAATGTGGTCGATAAATCGGCCCGGCGTGGCGATAACGATGTCAGGACGTGACTTCAGCTCTTGCTCTTGGACTTTCAAGTTAAGACCACCAACAGCCAAGCCAAATCTTACGCCAGCCATGTACTGACTAAGTTTGCGGCCAACATCGGCCACCTGAATAGACAGCTCTCGGGTTGGCGTAAGAACAATGACCCGCGTGGACGCTATTTTCTTAGGACGGTAGAGTAGACGCTCGAGGACCGGAATCAAGTAGGCAGCCGTCTTTCCGGAACCTGTCACGGCACCTGCAACAACATCCTTCCCCAGCAGGGCGACAGGAATGACCGATGCCTGAACCGGTGTTGGCGCAACAAATCCAAGCGTAGCAATGCCGCGCAGTAAAGGTCGAGATAGAGACAATGTAGTAAATTGCTTGTGTGCTGTAGTAGGCGCGCTTTTGTCAGCCTTGGCGAAGAACTTTGCGACTTCTCTCGGATCATCTTTTTCCACCTCTTCATCGTCGCCGGAATCGCCATTATACTCCATCGCTTCGCCGTCACTGTCATCGTCCTTGCTCTCCTCCAAAGTAGGGGCCACAACTTCCTCGTCCTCGCCCTCGTCTTCAGATGAAATCTTGTAAGGGCCCTTCGGTTTTTCACTGTCTTTCTGAGCACCGGCCTTGCTCGATTTCGTAGTCTTACGCACGGATTTCGGCTTCTCTGCGGCATCCTCCTCGTCATCTGCCTCATCTTCAGAATTAGCAGACAGACTCTGTTCGCCCTCGGAGGACTCTCCAGACTCATCATCCGCAGTCTTGTTGCTCAGCTGCAGCTGTCGTTGGATGATTCCGTCGAGGTCGACCTGTCGGCGGCCACTGCCCTTTGCTCGTTCTTGCAGATCAAAGTCCCAGCCGTCAAATTTCATGGGACGATCAAACTGGTCCAGCTCAAAATCAAGCGCAAAATCCTTTTCCTTTTTCGAGACTTTGGGACCGCGTTTAGCAGTAGTGGTCTCTTTCGGCTCGCTGACCGGGCCGTCGTCTTCGTCGTCGATGTCTAGGTCCGACTCATCGAGATCCGGAACGGACACTTCAGAATCGGAAATTGTCTGAATGAAGTCATCGTGCCTCGCCTTTTTCGACTTTGTTGTCTTCAATTTCGGGGCCATTGCGAATGTACTGCTTTGCTGAATGCCACACGCAGATTGCTTTGACAAGACGACCTTTCCAGCTGAATTTTCTTTCCTGGTTCACCCTGAGCAAAAAAAAAACTCCCAGCCGGCAAATAAAGTTTAGTGATGACCTTTCCAAAAGGGCACGAAACACGGGTTTTGTAGCAGGCAGGGCAAGTTAGGGCTGAGCCCTAACTCCCAGCGCGAGCCGCACAAAACAGCAGTCACGCGGCCGTCCGCCGAAACCTGAACGCGAGTCGCGTTCGGCAATGCGCTGAGAGCGTTCGTCGACTTTGATCAAGCCAATTCGAGCATCCCGTCAATTACTGGTCCCCGTATCGTCCCCACGTCCCTTGGATCCCCCCTTACAATACACGATCACAACATGTCTGACGAGGAGATTTCCAACGAGGTTTTTGAGGAGATTGTCGAGGAGACCGCCGAGGAGCTGGTTCTCACCTCCACCCTGCTTCCCGCTGACGTTGTCGCCGAGAGCGGCCAGGTCAAGCTTTTCAACAAGTGGTCGTTCGAGGATGTCGAGGTCAAGGACATCTCCCTTACCGATTACATTCAGATCCGCCAGCCGGTTTACTTGGCTCACAGCGCTGGCCGATACGCCAACAAGCGGTTCCGCAAGGCCCAGTGCCCGATTATTGAGCGATTGACCAACTCGCTGATGATGAACGGCCGCAACAACGGCAAGAAGCTCAAGGCGGTCCGGATCGTCAAGCACTCTCTTGAGATTATTCACCTGCTCACCGACCAGAACCCGCTCCAGGTCGTCGTTGACGCCATTGTCAACACCGGTCCCCGGGAAGACTCGACCCGTATCGGCAGCGCTGGTACCGTCCGACGACAGGCTGTTGATGTTTCGCCTCTGCGACGCGTTAACCAGTCCATTTCTCTTATTACCATTGGCGTACGTGCACACTTTTTATTTGGAGCGGATGGTTTATGGTGCTTGGTTTACTAATTTTATTGTCCAGGCTCGTGAGGCTTCTTTCCGTAACATCAAGACCATCGCCGAGTGCCTTGCAGAGGAGCTTATCAATGCTGGCAAGGGTTCGTCTAACTCTTATGCCATCAAGAAGAAGGTATGTCACGATTACACTGTGCATGTTGTAGTGGACAACGGCTAATTATTTTCTAGGATGAACTGGAGCGTGTTGCGAAGTCTAACCGTTAGAGGGTGTTTTTGGGCTACATCATATGCTGTACTTTTTTATGAGGCTATTAAAAGTGTATTTAGTGTAAAAATAATCTATTCTTCATAAGCATTTTCTACTGTCGCTCGTGGTAAACCGCTTGCTGTGCGGAATTTCTCTGGTCCCGGTCCGAGTTGCGGCCGGCCAGGACTAGTGACTAGTGTTACGAATGAGCATGGCGAGCTGGCAACCAGCGCAACACTGGCATTGTAGTCCATACACTTCACTACGCGGAACAGTTGCTGTTGGCTGCTGTTGGCTGCCTTTGGTAAAGTTGAATTGAGTAGGCAGGACCCGCGTTTGCCCCTGTCGTCTTGAGCCAAGATCGCGAACTGGCAAATCCCAATTGGGACTTCGCACAAAGGACACCGACGCGTGTTCTATCTATATCACCGGCCGGGCACCGCAATACTGCACATCCGCTGCGCTTGACAACGCTTTCTTTCAGCAGAGCACCGGCTGTGCTGACCTGAATTGCTACTTTTGCAAGAACAATGAGCGACTCCCGCTACTCCTACGACGAGAACGCCGAGGTCTGGCCGTATTTTGCGATTACCTTGCTGTCCTTAGCCCTCCTGCCGTCAACATGGAGCGCCACTCTGAAGGCTCTGAAAGCTAACAGTAAGAACGGCATCTGGATTTTGCCGTAGAGTGCGAATACTGACTCGGCGGCTGTGTGTTTTTAGAAGGCGGCGTCGCCGGGCTCTCGAGTCGCTACAAGCCGCAAAATTACGAAGTCATCGAAAAGCTCAGAAGGAAGAATCGGACATCGAAGTTATTTACTGCATCGTATGCCTAATTACTTTCCTAATGGAATCTTTAGAAACGGGCGCTGACATGTTTTATTTTCAATAGCAATGCGCTGTTGGCGATTGGGTGGCTCCTTTTCTTCTTCATTGCTTACTTCATGTACACCCGTGAAGTCCCTGAAGACGTCAAGCGGTTTGATCCGTATGAAATATTAGGCGTTCCATATGTAAGCTGTGCTCTGATTAACCAAGAATGTTTAGTGTGATATTTACTTAACAAACCAATAGTCCGCCACCGAAAGAGAGATCAAAAGTCGCTATCGAAAACTGTCGCTGAAGTTCCATCCAGACAAAATTAGAAACATCGTTAACACGACCCGCGAAGCACTTGAGTCCCAGTTTGTGGACATGACGAAAGCCTACAAATCGTACGTCTGGCAATGGCTTCCTTGACTTTCCTGTCATCTAGTTGGTGTTATTGACGCGGTGTCATTGCAGATTAACCGACGACGAAACTCGCAAGAATTATTTGGAATACGGCCACCCTGATGGTCCACAGCCGATGAAGCACGGGATTGCTTTGCCAAAGTGGCTCGTTGAAGACAAGGGTTCTCCTCTCGTTATTCTTGGCTACGGCTGCATCGTGGGTGTCGCCTTGCCTTACTTTGTTGTGAGTGAAATCTCGTCCATCCGATATTTCAGTCAAACCATCCTAACCTTGGCTTCAGTGGAAATGGTGGAGCGGGACAAAGAAATATACCAAGAACGGTTTGGATACTGAGACCGCCTCCATGATATTCGAGACATTCGCACGAGAGGACTTCGAGAGCGTAACATACGACTCCCTGTTGCATATCCTGTCTGAAGCTGGAGAGTATCAGACACTAGTACCGGGTTTGTCGTCAGATGAAATCTACGAATATCTGAAGGCATACTTAGCCGGCGAACAAACCGGCGATGAACTGCGAAAGTTGACAGTCGCGTCCAGAGCCGCCTCTCTCCTGGACGGCATGTTTGATATCGCGTCCGCCTTCAAGAATATCGTGCTTCTGCGGCGTGTTATTCATCTCACGCAGGCATTCGCACAAGGGCTGCCACCTGACTCCAACGAGCTTCTGCAGCTGCCATTAGTTGATAAGGAGCATGTCGAGTCAGCACCGGTCAAGACAATCAGCGAACTTCTGAAGTTGACCGATAGTGCGCAGAAGACCGCACTTGGTCTCAAGAGCGTTGAAGATTTGGCAACGGTGCAGAGCGTCGCCAGACATATTCCGACAATTGAAATTCTGGACGTATTCTTCAAAGGTAGGCTATTTAACGGCGGTGCTTATTTGATTGACCGCCAGACGCTTACCGGTATTTTTTAGTTCCCGGCGAGGAAGTTGTTACTCCGCAGTCGACAGCTCACGTGGTGATCAAGTACCGAGTTTTGTATAATGGAGACGAAACGTCACCGGTTGATCCAAAGGACTTGGCAGATGTCGATACCCCGACGACATTGACGAAGCCGTTATCGACGAATGATATTGCTCCGCAGCTGAGTACAGAGTCCGCACCGAACCTGCCACTTTATCTGCAGCCGAACTGGACAGTGCTTATCGTGAACCCACGAGAGGGCAAGATCGTCGAGGCGCCGGTCACGATATCGAGAGCGTACACGGACGGCAGAGTTAGCACTTTTAAGATCCAGTTGTCTGCGCCGATACCCGAGCAGCTTGGGCAGTACAGGTTCCTGCTTGAGCTGTATTCAAACAGCCATATTGGATCCGACACGACGGCGCAGGTTATATTGGACATCCAAGCAGCGCCTACCGTCGAGATTCTCGAGGACGACATCTCCGATCCGGAGGAGGACTCCATCGCGGGCACGATGGCGCTTCTGCGAGGCGGCAAGGTGAAGAAGTCGGCCGACGCCGGTGCCGAAACCGACGGCAGCGACAGCGACGGCAGCAGCGGTGAAAGCAGTGGTGAGGAGGAGGAAGACAGTGATACGGATATAAATACTGATACAGAAGATGAGGAATGACCTTGATGTTGAAGTTTTCTCGTTTTTGGAATTTGTCTGTAGATGCGACGCTTCTTCTTGTGTCGGTCGCATATTTGCCTGAAGTTATTCATTGTACTTTTACATGTATATATAAAGTATATAGCTTTCCATCTCAGGGCCGATGGTTGAATGGGAACTGCAAAACACGAAGCTTATTTCCTGTTGCGGATACAATCAGCCAGTTTGGCAACACGGTCGAATCCTGGCGTCAACTCCTTGTGCCTGCCGGTTCTTTTGCGTTCAACACACTCACCGTAACCGATTCGAAACTGCGAACGCTTCACCAACTGAAAATGGCAATGTCAAAGGTTGCTAGTGTGTTTTCTGAAAGCGAGTCCGGCGTTGACATCTACGAACATGACAACGACGAGGACGACAATGCAGGACACAGCATCCCGGCGCCGCCGAGCACGACAGGCGCGTATGCGTCGTCCTCCATGAAAGCGCGCGACGTATACCGCACGATTCAGTCGCTCGCAAAGTCGACCGAGATCGACGACGACGACTGCCGCGCGATCCACGAGTTCTTATACGTCATGGCGGAGACCTTCGAGGTCGCACTGGACGAGGGCACGGTCCTCGGCGTCGGCCCGAAACTGGCGAAGCTGAGATTGCTCAGGCGAGAGATGGACAAAGAGATCGGCACGATGCCGGACGTCGGCGACGCGCGTAGGTTCGCGGACCTGGCGAGGGCGTGGACTTGTTTTTTCGGGGTTTGTTTCACACTTGGTTTGCGGCGAATTTCTCCAGCGCTCATATGCGATTTGGAATTTCTTTCAGTGATCTTGCTAACCACGTCACTTAGGCTCATTATGTCACTCGTAACGATTCCAATTCAGGTATATACAAATATCGTCGTATTTTCCCTTTGACACATCCTGAAGAAACTGTAACTAACAGAGACACCTTGCGTTCCACACCGAAAGATGAGCCACCTTCCGATGTGGAGCCGGAGCTTGCAATTTTGAATACCACACGCGTCAATGAGCCGGCGTGCTCATCCATACCCTCTGACGAACGTCAAGCTGATCCCGATACCGTCGAGCATGAAGCCGATCACGATGCCGGCGAGCGTGAAGCTGATCACGATACCGTCTCGTCTCCCGACAGCGATGTGCCGTTCATGTCCGTGCCGACTACTTCCGACAATAGCCCGGGTTCGTCCGCCGCAGGCGGGACTTGCGATGGCGATGGAGGTCCGTCTGATGCGACCACTATTACTGCCGCTACAACCGCTACCGCTGCGACAGCCGCTGCCGTCATTGACGCCATGGTCACGAAATCGCCCTCTGCCGAGTCCTTGTTCGACTACAGATACGACAGCGACGCGGACCACCAACAGGGGCTTGGAAATATCCACGACAGTGACCAGAGCGGCTACGACGCCAACAGCGACAACAGCGGCAACGGCATCTACAGCGGCAGCAGCGGGCGCAGTCAGAGCGACAGCATCGCGTACACGCTCCTTGGCTCATGCACGGATTGCTTCGTGCCCGTTCGATCCGCTTTTGGCGACATCGTCGCATCTGTCGCGGGCACGCTCGGGAGCATGATTATCGGTTCGCCAAGCGACGGTTATCCAAATAACGGTTATCAGTCGCTGGCACAGGAGGACCCGGATGAACGTGACCTGGATGAGTGATAGATCCAGATTCAGCTGATTCAGCTGATTCAGCTCGTGTTTTTTTTCCCGTATATATTTTTGGTCCACAGACATGCCTCGATACATTTTTGGGTTACTCAAAGTCCTGACATACTAACACAGCCAGGAAATAGGAATTGTGGTAACAAATAAATTATACAGTTTTCATTGGATTGAAACCTATTGCACAGAACATCTATAACAAACCATACAGAAGAGCATCCATACAAGTACAGAAAATGGGATGACAACTAGCTTACATACATACAATATATTTCCCCACCCAAAATTATACATGATATAATACAAAAGAAGCATCCAAATTTTTACTACGACCTAGTATCGTTCAAGTGTAGGAAGGACAGCTAGACGATGGACCGCCGCTTTTCGTCGATGTAGTCTAGTAAGTCGACAATGTAGTTTCGCAACGGCACGTTCACGGCCGCGACGCCGATCACGTCGTGCTCGAACCCCTTGAGCAGTTTCCTGCCGGTGTCGCTGCGGGCAATGTTGCGGAGGATCAGGACCGCGGTCAGCGGCACGCCGGTGGCGTCGCCGCGCTCGTCGACCAGCGTTGACTTGTTCACCAGGATCAGCTTCTGCGTGTTGACGGCGTCCAGGCTTGTCGATGTGTGAGAGTGCAGAGACGCGAAGGGCGCCAGCGCCGGCGAGTTGAAGGGTACCGGTTGGTTTGCTTCCACGTCGGGGATGTGGGTCTTGACGTGGGCGGCGACAATGCGGCGGTCCGGTTCGCCCTGCGGGCTAAATCTCCGGCAGTCGCCCCACAAGCAGAAATATAATGGCGGGGACGTAGTTGATGGGTAGTTGTGCTCGTGGGATGTGCTGTTTGTCTCCATTTTTGGTGCGTCCGGGGCCACCTCGATGCCGTCGGTAAGCGGCATTTGAGAATCAGTCTGTTCTGTGTTTGACTGTTGCACTGTGTCCGAGGCCTCTGTGTGCGACTGCTGTACTGTGTCCGAGGTCTCGGGGAGGGCTGGTGCTTCTGTCATTTCTTCGTCCGCAGTCTGTTTAGCTTCTTGTGCGTCGACATGTGGTGATTCCAAGAAGCCGTTCGTCTTGCCGTTAGCGGCATGCTCGTCGGCATGCTCCTCGGTTGCGTGTTTTTTCGACTGGTCATCTTCGCCGTTGCTAGGTTTGTGTGGTGGCGGGATATGGACAGCCAATATATGTGAAAATAAATCCTTCACGGAAGGGAACTGGCCACTGCATCGCGTGTGCTCGCCCATGTCCCATTGGCACGCGATATACAGCTCTCCCTTGAGCGACAGTGGAATCTCGCGCGGCCGGATGCCCTTGATGATGAACTTTTGCTGCCCGTTTGCGACGGTCACGACCATTGCGGCCGCTCGTCTGAACGCCATGGTCACGTTCTTGATGAAGTCTGCCGCCGGAAGAAGCTTGTTGCCTTGCTTCACGTACTCTTCGAACCGCGACTCATAGGCTTTCCATAACGTGATTTGCGTCACGTCGCCCTCCTCGTCTTCTTCGAAGCAGACACGCATCCTAGAAGGGCCCAAGATTAGCATTGCATTACCTCTGGTTTTTGAGAACAGCCAAAGTATAATTAGGGGTCAGCATACCATCGAATTGCGCGGTCAGGCTCAGGATACTGCATAAGTTCTGCCACCAAGTCAGCCGGCAGTTCTGGTGGTGCGCTGGGCGCAGGCTTCCGTTCCACGTAAGACTGTTGTATGGATTGCCGCTCCCCAGTCGGCCACTCCGTAGCCTGAAATAAAAGCAGCCTGATCAGTTGCTGAATGGGTTCCCGCCAGTCGACGACGTCGCCGGTGAGTTCGATGTTTTCCTGATTGGACGTGTACTGGTACAGGAAGTCGAGGCAGACCGTCAACAGCTCCTCGTCGTCGAGCAGTATCAACGCGCATATTCGCGAAATTGTTTTCGGTTCGATCGCCTGTAATAAGTTGAGCTCGACGCTGATGACGAGACGCGACAGCGCGCGCATGGCGGCAATGAGGATGCCGCGGTCGTCGCTGTTGAGGAATCCCGCGAGAGCGGCAAACAGGCGGTCTTCGCTGGTCGCTGGCCGCAAAAACCAAGCCACCGACTCGGCAATGTCCAAGGCGTACTGCCGCAGCTCGACGAGACTTGGCCGCTCGGGCAGCGACAGGCACTTGGTCAGGGCGACCTGGCAGAGTTTGAGCAAGGACAGCACACGCGCGTTCTCGGGGTTGATGACGGCGTTCCGGAGCACGAGGGCTGCCTCGAGCACCTTGTCGAGCTGCTTGCGGGCCGCGGAGGACGAGCCGATACCGAGGCCCATGTCGTCGTCCGTTTCCTCGACGACGGCGCCGTCGTCGTGCGTGAGCACGCAGGTGTCTATTTGGGCGAATTGCTCGACGGAGCCGAACTTCTCGAGCAGCGCCGGGGCGAGATCGGGATAGCGCGCGAAGCTGAGCTCCTCGGGGGACTCGAAGGACATGCGCACGAGCGATTGCAGGGCCCAGTCCATCTCATCCGGGATGTTGGACCGGATCGCGAGGGCGACCCTGTTCATGGCTGCGGGCGGACGACGCGGAAGGGGAAGAAAATAATTGATTGCAGAGCCAGGAGACCGAGGAAATTAATCCGCGAGAGGAGTCCGGGTGAGCGTCGGGACGGCGCGGGACGCGTCTTGGACCGGCAGGAGAAGGCACGCAGCGGACGCGGGTCCTGGGAGACGCGTCTAGGGGACAATTAAAAGGTTGGGATTGCGAATTGCTGGTTCGGGCAATGGGCAACAAACAGCGAGCGCGTGTGGAGGAAAAAAACGACGCGGCGCGCGGGAGCGAAACGGGAAGGAAGACAACAGCGAGACTTTGATGTCGTCCGGCTGACGACTGCGGATCACGGTTCGGGGCCTCAGCAGCGCCTGTTGGGATGTGAATTCCGGCCGCGTTTGGACTGCGTTGCGCTTTTTGCTCGTTCTCTGGACTCAGGAGAAACTAAACTGTTTGTTCTGTTTCTGTTGCAATTCTGCGGGTCCCACGCTGGGCCAGCCCGTGCCGCAAACGCCGCCGGCGTTATGCCACAACCGCGGCGCGCGCGGGATCCCAGCAAACGTCGCTCCCGGGCTCAGCGAGAAAGCTGCGCTTGCTCCGTCTGCTGTTCCTCGTCTCCTCCGGTCCTCACGGCGCGCACACAATGTCAAACCTGCTGGGAAAAGTACCTGCTCCGGCTTAGTACCGTCTCTTGTATTCCCGGGCATGCTAACACAGTTCTTTGCAGAGCCGTCTTGCCTACGCGCGCGTATGGCACCACATCGACCTCGACAAGGACGAGCGCACGCTCGGCCGTCTGGCGTCGTCCATCGCCATCACACTCATGGGCAAGCACAAGCCCGTATTCCACCCCGGCAGCGACTGCGGCGACTATGTCGTGGTCACAAACTGCAATCTCGTCAACATCACCGGCCGCAAGTTTGAAAACAAAGTGTACAGACATCACACGCAGCAGCCGGGCGGCCTCAAGGAGATAACGATGAAACGACTGGCGGAAAGCAAAGGATACGGCGAACTGTTGCGCAAGGCTGTAAGCGGAATGTTGCCGAAGAACCGCCTGCGTCAACTCAGGCTCGATAGGCTCAAGACCTTTGAAGGACCCAATAATGAGTACAGCAAGAACATCGTCAAGTTCTGGGCTGAAACACCGGCGGTAGTGAATGCGAACAAGGTAACAACTGAGTTAAAAAGGTAGTTTGAATATGGGAACGGTGTTTGTTTAGAATTGTAATATACACACACATATATATCTATAATAGATTGTATATATCTCGCATATGTTGTTTTCTGGCGATCTCTCGACGTATGCCCCCGCCCAGCGCTTCCGCTTTGTCCAATTTTCCCGAGCAACCAAGCGGTCATGTCGCTTCCGACGTGCAGAAACTTCACATACACGACTCATTTCACTTGCACGGTTTAGTTCTGCATTTGAAATTATACTACCTCGCTCATTTATGCAAGCAGTTCGTTATAGCACTGTGGCTCGAATCATCTTAATTCACCGCTCAATATGGCAGTATATATATATTAGCCCACAAACAAATCTGATAAAATAAATACAAAGACAAAGTCAGAGAAACCACCACCCATAACAGAAAACAAATGACCGTAAAAAGACAGCATAGTGGAAGGTCTATGCCGCCGATGAATCGTATATATGTACAAAAATGAATATTATCCTCTCAATATGGTCCAACTCAACATCTAGTCATCGCGCGAGATGGTGGCAGTGATAAGACCGTTCGGGTTCGACTGAGGAGCATACACATGCGCGTCGGCGCCGGTGTTCTTGAGGCCCTCGAACCAGGAGAGATCGATTTCAAAGTAGTGCTTGTTAGGCAGAGCATACGAGACCTGGTTGACGGACGAGTTGGTCTCAAGGATGAGCTTCGACATTCTGTAAAGGGTAGCCTGCACGCTCGCCGAATCGTCCGTGGCGAAGGTGTTCAGTGTGATGTCACGGGCAGAGCTGTAGCCCTTCTCGAACTTCTCGGTCGCGGCGCGCACAGCCTCGAGGTTGTCGAACGCGTCATACTTCCACGTCGCGTCAATGGAGGTCGACATGATGCGATCACGGGTCTCGGGAAGCGTCGTGTACTTGTCCTGGATGTAGCCGTAGAACGCCGAGCCAGTGGACTTCAAGACAAGCAGGTCCGCAATGCCGCCGGAAAGCATGATCTTGCCGCTCTCGTCAACCTCGGCGTCAACGATACGGACCTCAGCGCCGTCCCGGATGAAGGAGTGGTCGTGGGGAGCACCGTCGACATCGTAGCGAGTCCACCTGTGCTGGACGATGTGGATGAACGCCTTGTGGATGTGGTCGTAGGTGGTGACGAAGTGGGTGCCCAGAATGGAGGCGAACAACTCGGGTGGCGAGACGGGGTTCTTCTTGGCCAAAACTGCAGTAGGGGTTAGTCGCGATTGACACATTGAGACGAGCGCCAGCTGATTTGTTGCTTACTGTGTGTGGTGTTCTTCATGGAGTCAGTGGTAACGACCGGCGCGTTGTCGGCGTGAGTGTAGGCCGCCGCGATATCACCCTCGAGCATGACACGGATGGTGAATTCATAGACATACTGGAGGCGGGGGTTGGTGGCATCGCGCTCGACCTTGAGGAGGCGGATGTTATCCTTGCCGTACCGGGAAGCAGAAAGCTGGACCATTGTGAATGTTGTTGGTTGTTGGTTGTTGGTTGATTGAGAACGGGGGCGAAAGAGACGTGAGAGAGAGAGAGAGAGACGAGGCTCGTGGAAGGTAGTTGGCGACGAATTGAAGCTGCTGATGGAGAGTAGAACCAGGCCAGAGACGAGCGCGGGTCGCGATATTTATGTGTCTGTTGCTCGAGGGACGGTCCGATAAGGGCAGGGATGGGCGCTGATGGGCAGCAGGCGGCCTGGTGCGGGAAGCGTCGACGCTGGTTCCTCCCAACAGATGGCCGGGTCCGACAAACGCCACACGAGTCAGGGCCAAGCCCAACGCGCCACAGCGCCACAAGCGCCACGTGCGGCGCCGGGCATGTCCGACGTTTCGCGCTTCTCCGACCGGCCAGTTCTTCCCACTGCCCGCCAGCCATTTCCCGTCGCACAAGTGCGACGGGGCACTGGCGGCCTCTCGCAGCGTTGTCCTGCTGCTATCGGGGCAGCTTTAGCCGCGAAGATAGCCCGCTGGCTCTGCGTTGACGATAGCGCACTGGCATTGCTGATAGCGGCCATTGTCGTGTGGTGGTCACTGCCGCCGGCGTGGCGGAGGCAGCCAAACAGCCGACAGACCGTCGTGCAGACAGACGACAGCCTCTAGACCAGCATCTTCAGCAAATTCCTCCGTCTGTTTGTCTGTATATCGAGCGAGCGTTCATCTTCAGCGCAGCCTGTTCGAACCAGAATACAACACAGGGCTGCTGGCGCTCGACTGCGGCGTCGGCTAATCGCCGCAGACCCGACCTGTGCCTGTCTCTATCGCTTCTCCTGGGTCGGCCATCGTTTGCAGGGACCGTGCGGGGCAGCAATCGGACCCGGGCTGGACGGCATCGTCATCAGCACCGCCCGCTTATCGCGCGCATGCAATCATGCATTTCTCGCCTGATTTTAGTACGTAGGAAGTTGCTATTTGCTAGATATTTCTATATTGCTCTGTTGATGTCTAGCAATTTCAACAGCAACTTCTTGGATTCGCAGACGGGCAGCATCTTTCAAGTTGTTGACAGCTTGCCACATTGGTGAACACCCCTCGCGATCGCGCACCCCCGACAGCCACAGACAAAAGTATCTCCCCACACTGCGATGGAAAAAGGGGCAGGCCCGCATCAACCCGTACCCAATATGCCGACTCATAGCGCAACCATGTTTGAGATTATTTGTTTACAAAAGACCAAAAGGCCAAAAGGCTTCTGGCCCATGCGTTTGTCGTATCTGCCCATAGTTTCCCAATCTAACTTCAATATGCTTCCAAGTTTCCATCCTCGACGGTCGCATTTCTGACGGCGTTCTGTAGTCATGCTGTTCTCCACGGCTTTCAGGCTGTGCCTCGCGGCCCTGAGGCGAGAAACCGCACTCTGTAGCGTCAACGCCTCTTTAATTCTTGAGCTGTCTAGTTGACGCCGCTGACATCAATCGCCGCTTTTATTCGAAGTCGTCTTATTTTTATCCTCCAACCAAAATATAGCAGTATGGTATAAAGAGCGAGCAGTATAAAGAGCGAGTACTAACACACTGCGTCATATGGCGGACGAGATAACATATTATTCCGGCATTGTTATGATTCACTCGGATTAATGCGTATGATAGTAAACAGAGAACTATGATATGAGTGACTCTGCGGAAGCCTTGCACTTCGTTCATATGCTGGTCAAGCTCCAGCGACTTGGCTCATCTATCGCATCTGAATGAAATTCTGATAAGAATTATATTAAATATCTTGATCTGTCGCGCCTTTGGCCGCTCTGACAATCCGTGTTTACATATAGCCCGATGGAGTAGTTAGTTGACAATCCAGTACCGCAGATCGCCGCATCTCAGCCCAATAGAACCTCTCTGGTATTGTGCATTTCGTAAACAATTGGGTATTCTCCGATATGCATCACTGCGTATCGTCGACTTCCATTCTTCTCGTCGGAATCTCCTGATTTTTCTTTCTGATAAGAAAATGCGGGTGGTTCGAAGGGATGCCTGTGCACTGTCGGGAATCTGCGAAGCTGGCGACTATCAATCCGCATACCACACTACATCGTTATCCATGAATGACAGAAGAAATTATATTGCTGATACTTACCATCACATTTTCTTTGTCTGCAATCACAACTGTTTCGCAATCTAGACCTGTACTCAGAACCTCAGCCGAAAACTAATTCGCCAGCCGAGGCACTCCTCATTTGGACATAGGAGATCAAGTTGATCATCTACCGGGCGGACGTCTGGCGGACCCCACGTTCTCCAGATTCTTCAAATTGTTTCGAAGATTTTGGTGACTGGCACCGAAAGTCCCTTCCATGTTCGACAGTCATAATGAGACGAATTACGTTCCCATTATTGCAAGTTAGTGTAGCAAGTGTAGAACCGTTAATTACCTTTCACTCATATGAAAATACCAAAGCCTGACAATGATTGCCTTCAGTCACCGCTCTCTGCATAAATGCTCTTGTATTCACCGGTTCCAGTCACCAGATGAAGAAAAACGAACGTAATGGACATTCCCACGGATAGGAGAGGTTCTCTCATTCTTTCTCTCTCTAGTACCGACCCCTTTCAGACTGGGATGCGGGTGGTTTCCGCATGAGTGTTCTCGTCATAAGGAGTGTAGGTCTATACCAACGACAGACAGTGTAGATCTGTTGAGTGAACTACTTGATATAGTCACAGTTGACTAAAAATCGAATCGTTGAAGTTCGTGCGGCTTCGCAGGTTTGACATCGCCGGTGTCATGCCAGGCTATTTCCTCATTCACTTGCATCTACAAGCACCAAGCTCACGTCAATTCGGGCCGCGCAAAACGAGGAGGGCACGATTCTGTTTCTACCTTTGTTTCATGCTTCCACCGGCACATAATTGATAATAAACCAATTTCCCTCGTTTGTTACTCACGATTTTTTTCGAAAAATGCTGCCAGACCCAGCAACTCTGCAGATTGGCATTATCGGCATGGGCGACATGGGCCGAATGTACGCCCGACGATTGTCCGCTGCTGGATGGAAGTAAGTCAACAAGATGAATTGAAGGGGAATAGGCGTCCATTCTACACGAGTGACGAGCAGAAGCTGACGCGGGACTGGTCTAGGATCAACGCATGTGACCGTGAAGAACTGTTTACCAGCTTGCAAGAAGAGTACAAGGACCGTGTGTGATCCCTACACCAGAATTTGTGTGTTTCGAGAAGATGCTGACTGACTTCCGATATTTAAGAGGCTCTTGTGAATATTCTGAAGAACGGCCATTACGTCTCGCGATTGAGTGACTATATCATCTACTCCGTGGAAGCCGAGAACATCGACAAGATTGTGGCCGATTATGGACCATGTGAGTAAATTTATTGAACGGCAGTGAATATAAACAGAAATTAATTTTTGAACACAGCGACAAAGGTTGGTGCTATAGTCGGCGGACAGACTTCGTGCAAGGCTCCTGAGATTGCTGCGTTTGAAAAGCATTTACCCGCAGACGTCGAGATTGTTTCGTGCCACTCCTTACATGGCCCGAATGTCGATACCAGGGGCCAGCCTCTTGTAAGTAACTATTGATTGTACTGCCTGCGCCGTTGCAAGCTAATTGCTTTGAAGGTCCTTATCAAGCACCGCGCGTCAGAGGAGGCACTGAGTTTGGTTCAAACAGTTCTCTCGTGCTTCAATTCTCAAATCGTCTACTTGACAGCAGCCCTACATGACAAGATCACAGCCGATACACAGGCGGCCACTCACGCTGCGTTTATGAGCATGGGCGTAGCGTGGCATGCCAACAACCAGTTTCCCTGGGAGGTCCCGCGTTATGTTGGTGGCATCGAGAACGTCAAGATCAATATTTCTCTGCGGATATTTTGCAATAAATGGCACGTGTACGCTGGTCTCGCGATCATGAACCCCGCTGCTCACGCGCAGATTCTGCAGTATTCAAAGTCGGTGACCGAGTTATTTACGTTGATGGTCGAGCACAAGTCCGACGAATTCCGAGAGCGAGTGTATGCGGCAAAGAAAGCCGTGTTTGGCGGATTACCAGACAACCACGAGCTTCTTTTGTCTGACGATTCGCTAGACAAGTTTTCGTTATCCAACGTTCCCCCAGAGGCGCGAACCCCAAATTCGCACTTGAGTCTGCTGGCAATGGTCGATTGCTGGTGCAAGCTTGGAATCGTGCCCTACGACCATATGATCTGCAGCACGCCATTATTTCGAATTTGGTTGGGTGTCACTGAGTACCTGTTTCAATCTCCTGGTCTTTTAGAGGATTGCATAAATGTTGCCCTGGATAATAATACTTTTCGGGCCGACGATTTGGAGTTTACTGTTGCGGCGAGGGTAAGTTTATAGGCCTATTTTTTTGGGAATGCGAGCAGAATATTGACTAACACGTCCACTGGTAGTCATGGAGCGAGATCATCACGTTCGGGCACTTTGATCTGTACCGGCAAAAGTTTGAAACGACACAGGCATACTTCGCGCCCCGGTTCGAGAACGCCACGAAGCTTGGTAACGAGATGATCAAAACCATATTCGAGAAGACAAAGCAGCGACAAACATGAGTCGCCTACGCTTTGCATCTGTGCGTTGTATTTCAATTCAAAAGTGTATGCTCATCGGGACAATTTTGACTGGCAAGGTCTTACTGCCTCTGCTGCAGTCAACTCTACGTCTCGCGCCAGGCGTTTTATTTTCTTTTATTCGGAAATTGCAATGGGTCAAGGCTTCTTGTTACTATTAAGCAACATAAAATGAAATGATGTCATTATATTACTACTCATGAGATCTGCCGTGCCAGCCGAGGCGTCAAATCTCTTCAACACACACGTAAACTATAGCACGACCCCGAAAGAAAAAAAAATGTCGATTCAATCCCTCGCCTCCACTGCCACGTCTCAAAAGAGAATACAGTAGAAGTCGCACCGAAAGGACCAAAAAAGTATAAATACAGCGTTATTCAAAGGAGCAGGGAACGGAGGAAAACCTATCGAGCGAAAAGAGAAACCCTCAACTGCGCATTCGTTGAATGCAGCTCCGATAATTTGTAATTATACTAATTAGATTAAGTATAACCACTACTATAGAAGAAGTTAGTCATCTGCTTGTGAACACGAAACAACAGTTAGGGTATGGATGGTACGCACCTGATGATGTGAAGAAAAAAAAAGAAACAGAAAGCAGCTTCTGAAAGATTTTTATGCCCTCCGCTGGGTTCGAAACCCTAAACTCTCGAACAAGCCCTAGCTGCGGCTTAAAGTAAGGGTAAACCAGAAACCCTTGGAGCACGCGTTCCTGTTCTCTCATGCGCATACGAATCCAGTTCTCCACTAGAATTTGTATGTGAGCGGTTTAGTGTATAATGGATTTGACATCTACTTGGATTTTATGAATGGTCAGCAAATGTTGCGTAGCGCGATTACCTGAAGGGTAAAAGAGTCTGGCATCACATCAGTACCGATTTGGCAAATCCGTTGTCTATCAGATGTTGCTATACGACACCTGATCACTGCTTGCATTGACAAAAAGTATTTACATTAATGCCATACGATTCTTCCTCAATTAGTCATAGATTTACAGGCGCAAAATGAGCTAGCCGGCTATGAGAGGTCGTTAGGTCGTTCTGATTTGCAGTGACAGGGTGCATGGGGTTTGGGCAAAGAGAAGCGATTTGGCTTAGGAATATATCTAAGTTTGCAACCGTAGATAGTACGCAGAATGTAGGTTTGCGGATCAAACGCAGCAAACACTGTACCTTTATGCAGCGAGATAAACATAACATTCTTGATCTTACTGCCAAATTCGCTTGATAAACTCGAAAAAGAGCTTTTTTCAAGCTAAATAGTTGATTAGCTGGTTTTTTGGCCTTATTATTATGACATAAGGGCGGTCGTGCCGTGAAGCTGGACATTGTCGCCGGAAAGAGGCAGTGAAGCTGAGCGCGAGGCGAAACCAGGGAGAGTTTCGTGACATCGTGAAGATGAAAGTCATTGGGCATCGTCGGTTCCACCACGTTTCGTCGTAGCAGTGGCGAACCTCGGCCGCCTTTATTTTTCTTGGATTTCTTTATGTTGTTCTGCTGCACTGGATTGGCCTCTTCTCGTGTTTCTTTGCGCTAATCGTTAAAAGGGTAAGCAATTGTTTGTTTGTTTACGGAGTTCCACCTTTCAGGCGGTGGAATTCTTTGAATTATGCGCGCTTCTGATTACCATTGCCGAATCGACGATTTCGTTGGTAGACGATTTGCACTTGTTCTAACCGACTTACTTTAGCAACCGCTTGCTTGATGAACGCCTCATCGCCGACTGGGCCGCAGCAATTGCGAACTCCGGCGGCCCAGCACCCTGCCCCGCCCGGGCAATTCATGGCGTCTCCACAGCCGCAGAGTGCTTCGACCCCACAGATGTCGGTGCAAACTCCGGGCGCGATCCAGCCTGCGCAGGCTAAAATCGGCAGTTTCGGTGGTCAGGACCCAGCGTTGCTGGCCCAGCACCAACAGTTTCTTTTGCATCAGCAACAACAGCAGCAACAGCTCCTTATGCAGCGACAAGGACTCACTCCACAACAACAGCAGCAGCTGTTGCACTACCAGCTGATTCGCCAGCGGCAGCAGCAAATGATGGGCGGAGTGACACCGGCATCACAACCTGGAATGCAACCCCAGCAGGTTCCAGTGAGTCAGGTCTCCGTTCCGACAACCGCCGTAGGTGTCGGGGTACCTGGCGGCGTCGGCCAAGTACAGCACATGGCCCCAAATGCGATGGCGGCATACCAATACCAGAATCCAAATGCTCTCGCGCAAATGCGCCTTGCAAACCCCAATATTCCGCAGCATGTCCTACAACAACAACTCCAGGCATTGGCAAATCAACAACAACAATTACAGCTTCAACAATTGCAGCAGCAGCAACAGCATCAGTCTCAGCAGCAGTCTCAACAGCATCAGCATCCACAACAGCAGTCACAACAGCAACAGCAATCACAGCAACAGCAACAACAATCCTCTCAGTCACAAGCTCAGCATGCGCAGATGCAGGCCCATTTGTTGCAAATGCAGAATGCACAGATCCCCGTGTCGGGACCTCAGCAATCTCTAGTTGCTCAAGGAATTCCACAGCACCCGCAACAAATGGGGCAAAGGGCCGCCCAACTGCAGCAGGCAGCCTCACACACTCCTCTTACCCAACAGCAATTACTGCAGCAGCAACAACAACAACAACAGCAGCAGGGACGACATACGCAGCCTATGGTAGTTCCTGGAATGCAGGGTGCAGTGAACCAGGTCCCAATAAGAGGGTACGTGTCTACACATTCAGTAGAACTATGTCAAATCAAAGTGCCTAACGGTGTCATTATAGGAAAAACGTCGGGTTGAATGGAATGATGCGCCTATTAAATTTTTGCGAACACCTTAGCATGGCAACTGAACTAGAGAGAGACCTCGACTATTGGCGGAAGTTTGTCGCCGAGTTTTATTCCGATCAAGGAGGCATGAAATACACCGTCGTTAATTCGTCAGACAAATTACCGAAGTTATATGACGTGCCAAATCCCGTGCTACCACGGTACTATCATACATTATTTCAAGATGGCGTACGTAGAGTTCAGTTGATTCCCGAGAATCCTCACGAAGTCATACTCGGTGGTGATGTGCATTTCATAGATTGCGCGAGGGCTACTATGATCTACTGGTTTACCAGTGGCACCCACGTCGTGACTCAAGGAGCTCTTAAGGTTTTTATGAATGCGTCTTTGCGGATTGAAAGTCTTGAATTCAGTTGTACGGAGCATCATGAGTATTTACTGCGTCAAATTGCTCAGGATGCCGTGAAAGCTGCAGAGGCAGGCGAATCGCCAACAACGAATACAGCAGCTGCTTCTGTTGCGGTGTCTCAAGTCAATGGATACGGCACAACAGATGCGATCACTCGGTTTTTGCAAATCACGCAAGTCCTGACACAGATGCGTGATTTGTCTGATTACTACTTTTTGCCAAACAACAACGACAGTCCGCTGCAATCATTTATGTCGTTCGTGAAGTCCGTAACAGCCCCGAAGGATAGCCAACAACAGTTTTCTGCCTCTCAACAGCCAGGGCCGTTTAGTTCCCAGCAAGCTCAGCAACAGCTAATGTCAATGCAACGGCAACCAACGCAACAGCAGCTGCAACAATTACACGCTCAGCAGCAAGTACAGTTACAGAGACAGGCATTCATTCAGCAGCAGCAAGAGCTTAGACAAGACCGGCAACTTCAAATGATGCTGCAACAAAGTCGAAGCATGCAGAATATCTCCTCAGAGCGATTCGAGCGGAAGCTTGAGGAAGATGAAAAGGAAATTCATGGAGATCTGCATGACGAGAGCGAAATCAATACAGACGACGAGACTTCGAAGATTGCTATAGTGGAGAGTTCCCCGAACACAAATGACTTGCAGATGGATTTGGTACAACGGTCCGGAGTTGATAGCTCGGCCGAAGGTAGCCAACCATCCCAAGGGGTCATGCATGCTGATATATCGTCTCCTCTGAATACGCCGTCTCCGGGTCAATTATCGTCTGGTATGCATAGCCCACGAACAATGGCAAACAAGCGAAGGCGAGAATCGACTCTGAATGGCACAACCAACAGTGGCCAAAATTCTGGGAACATATCTTCAAACATGTCTATTGCCGACAACCAAGTTAGCGGCGGCGATGTCGTGATTAAGACAGAAGATGAAGATAAGCGAAATTCGCCCCAAACAAACGCCAGTCCAAATTCCACAAGACCGCCTGTGAAGCGAACGAAAACGAACGAGGCAAGTTAAAGCCGGGAATGTTGATCGTGACTGGCTCTCTCTCTGGCTTTGTGCTGAAAAACAGTTTGGTTCATTTTGGTCATTGTCACTTTTACATGTTATGTATTATGTTGGTTATCGGTGTTACATGTTGAAATTGTATAATTGTATACTACGCACTGTGTAAATGTATTTGCCGTTTTTATCGCATGTGTCTAGGATTGTGCACGCCTCATCACGAAATTTTATTTTCGTTAGAAATTTTGAAACCAGCTAGCTCGATAATACGCGCTTTGCAATTTAGAGTTGATTTCCCAACAATTACTTCTCTGCGGTGCTCATTGGTCAAATATCGCCGGAAGTAAGGTGAAAGAACAGTAATCAACAATACAATCACATGCTATTTATTATGTAGCTGGACAAGTGATCAAAATGTATACTAAAACCCATGCAAGCCGTCATTATGGACAGTCATTGAATTCTCAGTTCACTAAGGTGATAAATATGTAACTGCCAGGTTTTATCATTTCTGTGAGAGCAAGGAGTTTAAAGGAGTACATATGTAGCCATATGCTTGTTGCCGGGGCAACGAGTTTGTTTTCTAGTTGGGGCCAGAGTAGGGTAAAAGAAGGTTTTCGCTGGGTCGAACAAGGGCCAGGGCCGCAGCCTCACCTCACATTTTCGAGACGCCGCAGAACGTCGCTTGATCTCTTATCCAGACAAAAGTCGCCATTTTGTGCTGTCCTCCCCGTTAAGGGCTCGCTTCTGCTTTAGCATACAGAGCGCACGACTGCCTGTGCGACGATTTGCGGTCCCGGTCCAACGCGTCGCGTGGGAGTCTCGTATGCTCGTTCGCTGGGAACTATGCGATTTCATAGTTTAGCATGGCTGGCGTCGACGGCCGTTTTCGCCAATGCCGTCGACGCTGCTTTTTCCGTACAATCCGCGACCCTGCCCGATATCGATATTTCGTCTCTCGGTCAGGTTGTTCTTACTGGCGATTTTCGGGGCATATCGGTGTACGAATATTCCGGCCAGCAGCAGTCAAACGATAGCGCGTCGTCTAGTGAAGACTCAATAATTTACAACCTGCCTTCCAATATATACATCGATATAGCACAGAGTGATGGAATTATACAGTCTATGTGCGCTTTAGACGAGATAGTGTACATAGCCGGCAACTTCACGCAAATTGGGGGCACAGAGATACAGTCAGTTGCCAGCGTGGACACTGCACTTGGGAATATCACTGCTCTCGGTCGTGGCATATCCGGACAAGTGAACGTTGCTTATTGCGATTCTGATAATAAGCTAGTCTACTTTGGCGGAGCATTCACTAATAATGTTGCAATCTGGAATGCGACTGCTGCCGCGTGGGCAGACGTTCCGTTTGTCGGACTGACGGGAGGACCCGTCAATGCGATCGCTGCATGGCAGAATAATCTTGTCTTTGGAGGAAAATTCACTGGACTCGGAAACGGCACGTCCACGACGTCAGACATTTCATATACGAATTCTGAGCTCCAGCTGATCAACTTGAAGACAGCAAACATTACGGCCTCTAATACGAACAGTTCCTACGGCAGGCCACGGTCGGTGATTTGTGCGTCCCAAACTTCTGCAGCAGATAGCTCTTGGTTACTGGACGATGGCGAACAAGGCACTTGGACTGCGTCGTTCACATATGGGTTCGCGCCCACGAAGCTGCGTCTTCGAAATGCCGATGCAGGTGGCAGAGGCACAAAGACATTCAGATTTGTTGCCAATCCCATCAACGGTATATTGAATCTCACATTCACAAACCCTGAAACAGGAGCAACAGAGCACTGTGATGCGTTTTGTCCTCTGGCCAATATCTCATCGGCCGAGTATCAAGAATTCGAGTTCGTGAATGTGATCGGCATGGATGGCTTCAGCTTGCATTTGCTGGATTATTACGGCGCGGGCGCAGGACTGTCCGAGGTCCAGCTCTACCAAGAGAGTAAGTTTGTGATTTGCGAGCCTTACTGAACAAGGAGCTGACGAGCATAGATATCATGACATATGCCATAAACGATTTCAACGAGCCAGACGAATGCGGGATTGAATCGGACTACATAAGCACCGCGTCAACGAGCGGTCAGTGGAGTTCCACTATGGTTTCAGGAAACACCTACTTGTCCGTCAATGCTTCGGCGTCAGACTCCAGCAATACTTCGGTGACGCTATATCCAGATATCCCGATTGCTGGAAATTATTCAGTTTTATTATATACGCCTGGCTGCAGGACTGATAATACGTGCTCGAGTCGCGGTCAGGTAAATGTTACCGTAATTACAAGGTCGAATGGATACTCTGAATCCACCGTTTTATATCAGACCAACTATTACGACAAGTACGATGTTGTGTATGAAGGATACGTGGACGCAAGCGACAGCTCTTTTCGACCGCATGTGAAAATTGGACCAGTTGCTGACATATCTAACAATATTACCATTGTTGCAGAAAAGGTGCAGTTCATTATCACCTCCACATCTGGCGGACTGAACGGTCTATTCGAATACGACTCGAAGAATTTTACGTCTACTGCGAACTCGTCCAGTCTGGCAATCGTGAACACTGCGGTCAATAGCGCAGGAAACGCGCTCAATGATGGCGGCGAAGTTTACTCTCTGGTCTCGACGAATTCTTCTCTCCTTGTTGGCGGAAATTTTACAGCAAATTCAATGTCTAACTTCTTTGCGATAAAGAAGACCGGAGACATCGATACAGCACACGGTGGCCTGGGTGGCGCCGTATATTCCATGCTTTTGACTGATAATGGGGAAAGTGTAATCGTTGGAGGTGCATTTACTGGATCTGCAAACAAGTCTGACGACGCGTCAAATTTGTTATATGTCGCTGCATATTCACTTGGCGATAGTGTATGGAATTCTCTTGATGGCGGACTTAACGGCCCGGTGTATGACATTGTCAAGATTTCACTTAACATCTCCGAGTCGACATATCCTACTCTCGCGTTCAATGGTAATTTTTCCGAAATCAATGAGCATGACGGTAATACAGCAATTGACGTCGACGGATTCGCGTTGTGGGTTGAAGGACTAAGTTCCTGGTCAGAAAGGACTTCGCTTGAAATGCCTTATATGGCTGGGTCTCTGTCATCGTCAATGGATCTAAGCGACGGAACTTACATTCTGGCGGGTCATGTTGTCACAGAATCATTGACTACCTCAGGTGGGGTGTTTCTCTCTTCGGACTTGCTCTTATCCGCACTGCCATTTCAATTCGGTGATTCTGATGTAACGTCAAGTAACTCTTTGCAGAGGAGATCTGCTGTGGACGTATACAGCCAACTCTCAGGCGGAGAGATATTTGCGGGTGCTATGATGACTGTCAATGGAACCAGTTTTTCAGCCGTTGGAGGTCGTTTTACGATAGATTCTGATGGCACCACGTACGAGAATTTCGTTGTGTTTACTGACCAGAGTGTTAACGGCGGGTTAGAGTATGGTGCTATTGCTGACGATATCGCGATTACAACCGTCTTCAATTACCAAAATACGTCATTTATTTTGGGGGGCTTATTTTCAGGATCGATTGACGATGCTACTGTTGCAGGCATTGCAATTTGGGATATCGCGACGAATTCCTTTGCTCAGGTACAGCCAGTAGGTCTTAGCGGTGATCATGTGCAAGTTAATGCGGTCAGTGTGCGCCCAAATACAACCAATGTCGTTGTGGCCGGCTCGTTCTCAGCTGCAGGGAATGTATCGTGCAGCAATCTGTGCATATACGACATAGAGACGGCGAGCTGGAGTTCTGTCACGGAGGGAATCAGTGGAAATATCACGACATTCGAGTTCTTAGACTCAGATACGCTGGTAGTCGCCGGTAACATGACTACAAGTGAAAACGAGAAGTGCTACATGGCGCAATATGACTTCGGATCTTCGTCTTGGAATATTCTCAGTTCTCAGTCGTCCGGCTTGCCTGGCCCTGTGGATGCCTTCGTCACAACGACTACCAGCGTCACAACGGCTATTGCAGCGGGCACTTATTCAAACGGCGCATGCTACCTGTGGGCGTATTCCACTGATTCATGGGTGGATTTGGGAACCGCGCTGTTGAATGACAGCCGCATTTACAGCCTCGAACTGCTGAGTCTCAGAAGCACAGGCAACGGCGGGTCGTCAATTCTTCCCTCGAATGCCATTCTACTTGTCATGGGCGACCTGTCGTTTTCCGAGTTCGGACACGTGTCCGCCGCCTTTTTTGACGGAGAGAGTTGGACGCCTTTTCTGTATTCGGTGAGGAAAGACGGCTTGCCTGGGGCAGTGTACAGGATGGTGACTCAAATCACGAAATTAATATCGCTGGTTACAGACACAACGAGCAGCACGGGTATGCCGACTTTTTTTTCCTTTGAAATATTGACTGTCCTTTTACTGACCTTGATTAGAAGAAACCAATCACCTAAAAGCGGGCTACGTTGTCCTCATTTCCCTTGCCATTGCGCTCGCAATCATGTTTGTCATTGTCGCCGTCGGGTTCCTTGTCGGGTACTGGCGCCGCCAGTCGGAGGGCTACGAGCCGTTCCCGGCACAGTACTCGGACGACCAAATGATGCAGACCCTGCCGCCTTCGGCGCTGTTTTCGGAGATGACGGCGTCGCCGACAAAGAAGTCGGAGAAGTAGACCAGAAGATCGCTTTGCATTCGTACATAGGCGAAGACGGCTTGGCCGTTTCCTAGCGTCCGTCCTTGTTTGCCGTAGATGGGTTTCTCGTGTCATTTCTGCATATTTTCATTTTGTCCGGGTCAAAATTTGTTTTGTGTGCAAAATTTCCTAGTTTGATGTTTGTTTAATTTTCTGTTGCAAATTCAGGGATGGAGTTTTCTATTTTTTGTTTTTATTTTTGCGTGAATTTAGTTTTGTAATAAGCTGCTTTTTCTCTTTACTTTTCTCTCTTGAATATGTAATAATCGCGGGATATAAATTTAAACCCGTCATGCATAGATCTAGATACACAATAACATTTGAATAAATAAGCCGGGTACCCGAACCGCCGAGGCCGATTTACATCAGCGTGGCTCTGCCGCCGACCTCCATGCTCGCCGTGCCGGACGGCATCTCGCCGCTCCTGCCGGACACGAACTCGTGGTATATGGCGGCGAGCCGGGCCCGCTCTTGCGGCGCGATGCTGGGGCTTGTCGAGCCAAGCGACTTGGCCATGTGGTGTGGCTGGATAACGATGCTGTCGGTGGATGGTGCGCGGGACGAGGACGAGGATGAGAGAGCGGCGGAGGAGGAGGAAGAGGAGGAAGATGACGAGGATGACGATGAAGGGTTGGGATGAGATGCTAGTAAGGAGTCGATCTATATTATGTTCTTGCATTAGCAAACCGCAAATGGAAAGAATTAGAATAGAAAGATAGAAAGAATTTACCTTCGATGCGATCGGCAAGCGTTCCAATGCCGAAGTAATCGTGGTAATGGCGTCTGCCTTTTCAGTGGCGTCCTCTTTTTCCAGTTTGTCATTACCATTGCTTGCAGTAGCATTATTATCGTACGTTATTTGGAAATACTCTCGCTTAGCGCCTGCAGCAACCGCGGCTGCGTCGTCCCCGTCAGCTGCAGCCGCATCATCGGTGCCACTCTTCACCTGTTGGAGGTCCACGACGTCGTGGATCGCCTCCAGATGTGCGTTGTACATGAGCGCCTGCAAGTCCGCCGGCGAGAAGCCATTCGTCCGCTCCGCGACGTCGTCCAGCGAGATGTCGTCGCTGAGCCGCATCTTGCGCGCCAGCACGCTCAGGATGTCGAGCCGGTCCGCGTGCGACGGCATGTCGCAGAGCAGGGACTTGTCGATTCGGCCGGGGCGGAGCAAGGCGGAGTCGATGAGATCCGGACGCGACGTTGCGGCAAGCACGTACACGCCGTCCAGGCCCTCCGCACCGTCCATTTGCGTCAGCATCTGGTTGACGACGCGGTCCGTAACACCAGTGCTGTCGTGACCTCTGTTGATAGAAGAAGGGTTAGCAAATGAAATCTACGCAGAGATAAAGCGAGAAGAGAACACGGACCTCTTTGGTGCAATAGAATCGAACTCGTCGAAGAATAAAATACATGGCTTTGCTGCCTGGGCCCTGTCAAACAGGTCGCGAACACTCTTCTCGCTCGCGCCAATGTACTTGTTCAGGATCTCTGGTCCTTTAATCGAGATAAAATTCAGTCCGCACTCGTGCGCGACGGCGGACGCGAGGAACGTCTTGCCGCATCCGGGATACCCGTACAGCAGCAAGCCCGACCGCAGCCGCAGCGGACAGTTCTCAAAGATGGGCGAGTACTTCGTCGGCCACTCGAGCGTCTCCAGCAGAACGCGGCGCGTGTCCTGGAGACCGCCAATGTCAGCCCAGGACACGGTCGACTTCTGAAGACTGACGCCGCGAAGACTGGTTGGCACATAGTCCTTGAGCGCGTTTTCGAAGTCGACCTGCTGTAACAATGCCGGCGGCGTCCTGTCGCCGTCCTGCTTGCTGTTGACTTCCGTCACGCGATTTTCTTCAAACGATCGAATCAACGACTCATGCTTTGCTCGTTCGGTGAGAACCATAATGTCACCTGGCAGGTATCCTTCCGCCTTCGCGGCTATCTCAAGCACGTCAATATCCGATTTTTCGAAATCCACTCCTTGTCTGCGCAGTGCCTCGGAAACAATATCTTTCCTAATGGATTTATCCGGCGCCTTCAGATGCACGAAGTGGTCAAAGACATGAGATGTGATTAGTTGACTGTGAACGCCTTCTTTTGACGACGCGGTTGCAAGAATCGACGCGCTTCTCAGAGCGGTTGTGGACTTCGCGATATTTATAAACAGCTCTGCCAGTTGACGGGTGCGAGCAGAGTCGATATGCTGTTCCAGATTAGCATTCAGCGTAACCACAGTACACTAGAAGGAGACTTTTTACCTCAACCTCCTCGGGAATGAGCTTGTCTATGTCTTCAAATATGACTAGACACGGAGAATACCACGACACCTCTGCAAACCATTTCATAATCGCGTCCTTCACAACCGGCACGCGCTCCTCTGCAAAGTCTGCACATTGCACGCGAAAATTATCTTGACATGGAGTTAGTCGCTATAGATCTTCCGTGAACTTCACAAGTAGTCTAGAAACTTACATATCAAATCGTTGTCCAAAGAATTGCAAATAACTTGTAGAGCAGCGCTTTTCCCCGACCCGCTCGCGCCACTCAAAAGAACTCCAGCACCTCGCCTGACAAGTTTCGACATCATCTTAATCTTATCGTCGAAGCCGAACAACCGCGGTAGTTCCTCCGGTGCAGTAGTAAGTTCGGAGCCGTTGATGTCATCTGCATCAACCACAATGTCGGGTTTTAGAGCAAGCGCAAGAGTGTTCGGCTTAGACGGCGGTAATATCCAGCCATCTGCAAGCTCAAAATCGAGAACACCGCCAAACTCGAGTGCTGTACCCGGAACGCGAGGCAAGCGCATGCCATTTCCAATTGGTCCATCAAAAATGCCATATTCCTCCACAAGTTGCGTACGCAATTCGGCATCAACCTTCTTGTCCTGCTCGCCGCCGGAGAACTTCAAGCCAGCCGATGCCCTGTCGGAGGACTTTGCTGGGTCCGCGAACGGAACCACAAAAAACTTTCGGGGAGGACGAGACAACGGCTTGGGCGCCTGCTCCAGGCGAACAAGACCACGCATGCCGCCTCGGGGGAGGGCGAGAACATTCACAAGGCGCGGCGACAATGCGACAAATCCGGGCGGCACGGCGCGCGAAGGAATGACATCTACAACAACCTTGGATGCTATGCGCGGCTTTGAGTCATGAGCTTGGTCATCCGCGCCGCCCGCTGGCGCAGGTGCGGGAGCTGGCTTGGACTTGGCCAACAGAGGCGGCGTAGATAAACTCACGACCGCGTGTTGCGCGCCAGGCCTTAAAACGCCAGCCGGAACGTCAAAGTCGACGTACACCGCGAGTCGCGTATCCGTAGAGGCGATATTGAGGCCGTCCTCTTCGTCAAGATCCTTGTCGTCCCCAAAATATGGGTGTGGAAGAGGGATCGCTTTCAAGACGATACTCTTCGAGCTGGTTTCGGGCACGCGCCGTGAACTACCCGCGACACTTGTCCGCTTCCGTTTCGGCAAAGCAGTGCCGTTGGCAGGGCTTGCAGTAGTACCGTTGGTCGCCTGTGGACTAGTGGGAGGTTTGCGCAGCTTTGGCGCGACGATAACTTCCGCGGTCGCAGCTATCTTGCCGACATCGAAACCATCTGGCAAAGGCGGCTCGACCTTTGAAACAGTAAGTGTCGCTATTGTTGTGGGCGATAAATAGAGCGTGAGCGGGTGTTTGAAAGACACCGCGCGAACCTGCGACAGCATGCTTGATTCTAAGAATTGTGCGTGCAAGTCGACAGTATCCCAGTCTTCTGGAGTCGCAGGCTCGAGGTGGATGGTGTGAACCTCCGGCGGGTTGACATGAAATGTCACAGACACCTAATTTTGAAGAGGTCAGCACAAATAGATAGAATAAATAACATCAGGTAAGAAGTTTACGTGCCTTGGAGCCTTCGGCTAGACCGATAGATTTGGCGAACAGCGGATCGATTTCGATGAAGTTGGAGCCGCTTCTGACATCATGCTTTGTAGAAGAGAACCCGGACCATCCTGCAAACGCCGGACTGCCGGATTTGCGAAAGGATTGCAGGGATATCTCAACGATGACATTCTGGGCGACCTGGAGACAAGACTGGTTGTTAGCACACTGCAAACTCGCTAAAACATGCCCAGACTTGCGGAGGACGACCACCACATACCACGTACGAGTCTTCGAGAAGAGCGGTGATTCCGGGAGGGAGGTTGACGAGAGAAGAGCGCAAAGGCGCAAAGACTACGACAGCCGAATGAGACGCCATTTGTGTCTGTGGTTTGCGAGTCAGATTGACATGGTTCCTATCCGGTGGAGGTCAATGGAAATTATTACAGGGACGTTCGAGAATGTGGGGTTGCCGGGGTGCCACGAGACCCGCGGAAATGACAAAAAGGGTTTCAGCCGAGGCTCAGCAAATTGCCGGCATAACCGCGCAAATCTAGGGCATAAGCATTCCCCGGTTATATATACTCTCAGCTGGTCTCTCGGGGTTGGTCGCTTATAGAGAATGATATAGGGCATTTTTCAGAATCGTGGAGTAGATTTGGTCAGTATCTCCTGTAGAGGACTGCTAACTTGGAACACCTGCCTCGGACTCGCGATGATGTTCACCTTTGGACGGTTGGGAGGTAATTTTCCTGAAGTGTCCGTACTCTACTGCAAGCACGCGCTACATGCAGTACAAGTTGATTTTTCGGAGAGATTAGCCGAATAATTTATCTTTTAAAACGACGTAGTCTTGATCCGACAATATTACCGACAAAATAGTATCACACTTGCAATGTTCAATTTTTGGTGTTAGCAAATGAATAGCCCTAGCCCCCGAACTCACGTGCCCATATGTGCGACGCGTTGAAAAAAAACGCGTCGTTTTAGGGTTTTCATCTAAATTTCAATTAACGACCGCGTTTAAACTTTTTCCTCTGCTGGCCCCTTTGAGCCACTCCACTCATCCCGCCTGCCTCTCCTTCTCCGCCTTCCCACTCATCCACCACATAGTCTGGCCCTTGACTGCTTGGAATATGGCGTCGCTCCAATCTATCACTGCGCGGGTGGACTACAAGGACGTTAAAGGTAAGGAGGGGCCCATTAGCCCAAGATATGGCGTCCAATGGAAGACATGACGGACAGTACGGACTAACACGACGGTTATAGAACGCATCACGTTCTTCCTCGAGAATTTCAAAAGCACGCGCGACGAGTACGACGACCTGAATATCGACAGCAACACCACAGAGTCAGAGGCCGTCTACAATGATCCCACCAAGGGCAAGTACATCAACATCCTCCAGAAAGTCGCCGACCGGAAACAATCGACGATTCAAATCGACCTCGACGACCTCGACGTATTCGAAAACACGCGCTCCGAGTTGGCTGACCTCGTACTTGGCAACACGCACTCCTACGTCGAGCTGTTTTCGTCGTGCATTGACGCGGCCATGCCGGAGCCGACGATCGACATCAACTACAAAGACGACGTCCTGGACGTTATCGTCGCGCAACGCCGCATCCGCAACGAGGCACGTCGGCAAGAAGGCGGCCCGGAAGTTGAGAATGACGTGTTCCCTCCCGAGCTGACGAGGCGGTACTCGATCTACTTCAAGCCGCCAAAGAACTCTTTCCGGCCCGCGCCGTCCGCGCTGGCGGTTCGCGACATCCGCGGCGCGCATCTGGGGAAGCTGATCACGGTCCGCGGCATCGTCACGCGCGTTTCCGACGTGAAGCCGTCGTTGTCCGTGAACGCGTACACGTGCGACAAGTGCGGGTCCGAGGTCTTCCAGGAGGTCAAGGCGCGGCAGTTCACGCCGATCACGCAGTGCCCGTCCGAGACCTGCAAGACGAACGAGACGAAAGGGCAGCTGTTCATGGCGACTCGGGCGTCCAAGTTCCTGCCGTTCCAGGACGTCAAGATTCAGGAAATGGCAGACCAAGTGCCTGTCGGACACATCCCGCGGACTCTGACGATCCACTTCACGGGCAACATCGTCCGGGCGGTAACTCCCGGCGATGCTGTTGATATCGCCGGCATTTTTCTGCCAATGCCATACACGGGTTTCAAGGCTCTCCGGGCAGGCCTGCTGACAGACACATATCTGGAGGCGCAGTACGTGTTCCAGCACAAGAAGCAGTACGACGAAATGGAGCGCAACGCCGAGATGACATTCCGAATCGAGGAACTTCGACGGCAAGGCAATGTGTACGACAAGCTTGCAAAGTCGATTGCCCCTGAGATCTACGGCCACGACGACGTGAAAAAGGCGCTCTTGTTGCTGCTGATTGGCGGCGTCACGAAGGAAATGGGCGACGGCATGAAGATCCGTGGCGACATCAACGTGTGCCTGATGGGCGACCCCGGTGTCGCAAAGTCCCAATTGCTAAAGTACATCAGCAAAGTTGCACCCCGAGGAGTGTACACGACAGGCCGCGGCAGCTCCGGCGTCGGTCTGACCGCTGCCGTGATGCGGGACCCCGTCACGGACGAGATGGTGCTAGAGGGAGGCGCGCTCGTGCTCGCGGACAACGGCATCTGCTGCATTGACGAGTTTGACAAGATGGACGACACGGACCGCACGGCGATTCACGAGGTCATGGAGCAGCAGACAATCTCGATCAGCAAGGCCGGCATCAACACGACGCTTAACGCGCGCACGTCGATCCTCGCGGCCGCGAATCCGCTGTACGGCCGGTACAATCCGCGCATCTCGCCCGTCGAAAACATCAATCTCCCGGCGGCCCTGCTGTCCCGCTTTGACGTCCTCTTCCTCATCCTTGACACTCCCGACCGCAACCAGGACGAGCGGCTCGCGAGCCACGTCGCGTACGTGCACATGCACAGCAGTCCGCCCGAGATGGACTTTGAGCCGCTGGAACCGGTGATGATTCGCGAGTACATCTCGCGGGCCCGCGAAAAGCGGCCCGTTGTTCCCCGCGAAATCTCGGACTACATCGTCGGCGCGTACGTGCAGATGCGGCAGCAGCAGAAGCGAGACGAGGACTCGAGACAGCAGTTCACGCACACGTCGCCGCGTACGCTGCTTGCGGTCCTGCGAATGGCACAGGCACTCGCACGGCTACGGTTTGACGATAAGGTAATCTTTGGTGATGTCGACGAGGCACTGCGTCTGCTGGACGCGTCCAAGGCTTCGCTGAACGAGCACAACGGAGACCTCGAGCAAATGGACGCGACCGCGGCGTCCAAGATATACAAGATTGTGCGCGACATGGCAAACAGCGACGGCGAGCGGTTTGTGTCAAAGTGGGACATGGCTGTTATCCGGGACCGCGTGCTCGGCAAGGGCTTCACAGACGACCAGCTGCGGGACTGCATAGCGGAGTACTCAGCATTAGGAGTATGGCAGTCATACAGGAACGGCACAAGGCTGGCGTTTATCAACGGCGACGACGCAGGCGACGACGACGAGGACGACGACGTCGAGATGGAGGACTAGGCCAGTGGAAACGAGGGGTTGGGGGTAATTAATTGCTGCTCTTGATGTCATATTTTTTTTGTATTCTAGATTTATTGCGTTCTGACAATGGGACTTTGATGTGCAAGCTCAAGCTTCTTCTGAAAGCAGAACATCTCCAAGGTGAAGAAATACTCATGATCATATATCTACCGTACAGACCACTTTGTATCTAAGCAGGGCAGTACAGTTTGTATTTTTGTAGACGGATCAAATCCACCCTTAAGGCATGTAATACGCAACGCACCATTACACTACCAACCCCGCGAAACAAGACAAAGACAAAAAACAAAAAGTGGAATAACTCCATTATATTAACACATGCATAGTCTACAGAGTTCGCGAGTCCAGCTCAATGATTGGCGCGGTTTTGGTCTCGGATTCGTCGTCGATGGAAGTCGACAGGGCCGACGCGACCGACTCCCGGGGCGCGAGCGAGTCCTCGTCGCCGGTTTCGGTCTCCGTCGCGGTGCTCTCGTCCTCGGCGGCGAGCAGCTGGGTCGACTCGTCTGCCGACTCGGACTGGACCGGTTTTGGCGAGATCTCCTTGACGACTTCGAGCATGGCGTTGCGGGTCGATGTGACGAGCTTGTCGACGTCGTCGGGGCCGAGGCCGGCGGTCGGGATGGGATCCAGCACGCGAATAGTGATTGTACCCGGTCGGAGGATGCGGTTCTTGAAGCTGAAGATGGAGGAGTAGTTTGAGACGACGACGGGCACGATGGGGAAGCCGGACTGGACCGCGAGATGGAACGCGCCGCGCTTGAACGGCAGCAGGTCGGGCTCGGAGAAGTACGAGCGCGTGCCCTCGGGGAAAAGGAAAACGGTCTGCTTATTCTTCTTCATGGTCTGGATGGCGCCGTCCAGAGCCTTAATGGCCTTGCCGCGGTTGCCACGGTCGATGAAGACGGTGCCGGAGATGAGCATGAACCAGCCCAGGAAGGGAACATACTTGAGCGAGCTCTTTGCAGTGACGGAGCAGTGCTTTGGAAAGATGCGGCCGAGCATGAGCACGTCCAATTCGCTCTGGTGATTGCCGATAAGGATGGCGGGCCGCGTGGTGTCGAGGACGCGCTCGTTCTGGACATCGAACTTGAGTCCGATGATCGTGCTCGCGAGATAATAGAACGACCGGCCGGTGGTCCACTGCGACAGTGACCGCTTGCCGATTATGGTGAGAAATAGAGAAGCAAAGACGCCGTAGGTCGCGCAGAGGCACATGGAGACGAAGCAGAGGACCAGCTTGCTCCAGAACTTGAATGGCCGGAACAGGAGGCCGAGCACGTTGAGGCTCATGACGAAGACGATCACGACTACTACAACAGACGTAAGAACGCCAGCAGCCATGCCACTGAGCAAGGGCAGGGGAGCGGCGGAGTAGGAGGGGGAGGGGAAGGGAGAAGGAGTGAGGACGGAGAAGGACGAGGACGAGGAGGACGATGGTTGATTTAAGCAGCGACTTCAACACGACGACGAAAAGCCGCGCCGGGCGTTGGGGCAATGCCAAAAAGGGTTAGGGCCGGCCCGTTTGCATGTGGCATTTTCTGTCTCGCGTTTCTTCGTCTCGTCTCGTCTCTGCAAGTCGTAGTCTCGAAGCCCAACTCGGCCTCTCGTCAACAATGGCCCTCGACGCGTCGTCCTCGTCGTCGTCCGCCCTCGCGCCCGCGGCCGCGCCCGTCTCCGCCGACGGCAACAGGCCCGTTCTGCGGCTGCGCATCTTCGTCGACCCGCCGTCCTCCGCCGCGCTCCTGCCCGGCACCTCGCCCGCGCGCCTGCCCGCGTCCCCGGCCGCCGCGTCCCCGTTCGCCTCCGCCCGGTTCCTGCACCTCACCACGCCGTCCACGCTCCTGCGCGGCCTCGCCGCCGAGCTCTCCGCCCGCTACGCGCGCATATACCACCGGCCGCTGCACGTGTCCGCCGTGCGCGACGAGCAGGGCTTCGATCTCGACGACGAGTACGCCGTGTCCGACATCTTTGCCGACGGCGCCGTCGTGCGCGTGCTCGCCCAGCCCGACGCCCACGACGACGTCCTCGCAAGGGCGTCGCGGAAGCGCGCGCGTGACGACGTCGACTACAGCGGCGGCCAGCGAGAGCAGGCCGCCGAGGACGGCGACGCCGCCGCGCGCTTGCTTTTCGGCTCGCCAAAGCGCCAGCGCCGGGCGGCATCCGTCGTCGCAGCCAGCCCAGTTGCGCAACTTGCGCACCCGTCAAGCTCTGCAATTCCGGTCCTGCCCCCGCCGTCGACGGTCACGTCGCCGCGAGTGCAGGTCCCGGATTCACAACAAGAGCCCCCTAGGACTCCCAAACTGCAAGCTCAGCATCACACGCCAGTCGATATCGTCGAGTCTCCGGCACTGACGAACAAGACGACGCCCGCACGAACTGCTCGTGTCGAAGAGTCTATTCCAGAAACAATCCAGGAGTCTCAGTCTCCGCCAAATTCACCGCCGTCCTCCCACCCGTCGCCGGAGCAGTCGAATGCGGTCGCGAATTCGTCACCGTCCTCGCCCGCGAATGAGGCAAGGGCGGCGGACAGGCCCCCGCTGGCGGTGGCCAGTGCAGGTCATGTCTCGCCCGCCAACTCGCCAGCTCGTCGACCGCGACAACGGACGCCAGATTCACTCCAACCGCAGGCCCCCGCGACGCCAAAGCAGAAAGTCCAGCCCGCCCCGTCTGCCGCGGAAACGACGCGAGATTCGCTCCAACCGCAATCCCCCGTAACGCCAAAGCAGAAAGTCCAGACCGGCCCGCCTGCCGCGGAAACCACGGCAACGTCGCCTGCACTCGACAAGAAGCCTTTGGCGCGGTCTACGAAAAAGTCCATGCCGTCAGGTGCACCACAGTCTCCCAACCCTCGCCCGAAGCAGAAAACGCCGGTCGTGAATTTGTCGCCGTCGTCGTCATCATCATCCGAGGAAAGATCGTCCGAGAAGTCGTCAGAAGTCTCGTCGACGGCCGTGACCGCCATCACGGTCCCGTCTGCCCGCCGGACATCGCCAGCGCCACCCGCTTCAGCCCCGGTGCCTGCCAAAACGAAATCATTGAAGGAGCAGGACGAGGACTCATCTACTTCGACCTCGCAGTCTCAGTCCGACTACTCCGACGACGGCTCCGACGACTCGGACGAGTCGTCCGACGAGGATGCAGCGCCTCCCGCAGGACTGGTGTCCCCGGTCGTCACGCTGAGCCAGCTGTCGCAGCCGCCGCTCGCACATTCCACCCCGGCGAACGCGCTCTCACGCGTCAAGAAGTCCGCCGCGCTTGAGAAGCGCGTGCCGTCGTTCCGCTCGCTCAGCGAGCTCGCAAAGCTCGGCGTCCCGGACGTCCGCGAAAGCACGACCGGCGTGAGGCCCGCCTCGTCCGGCGGCTTCGCGGCGGCCAACGGCGCGTCGAGCGCCGGCGGCAGGGCCAGGAGCGTGTTCAGTCTGTCCGCGTCGTCCGACTCGGACTCGGGGTCGGACTCGGATTCGTCCGAGGAGGACTCGTCCGAGGACTCCGACTCGGACAAGGACGTCGAGAACGACGAGGACGAGGGCGACGACAGCTCGATCCCGAAAAACAAGCGCGCAAGCCTGGTTGTGAACGCCGAGAAAAAGAAGCGGCGGTCGTCCACACTCAGTGCGCTCTTCGCCAAAGCGCGGTGAAGCTTGGTTCTACAAAATATCTGTTTCTTATATGTTTTGACATTTTTTTTTTGGTGTGCCATGTAAAAACTGGCTGTACAGTATTGCATTTCTCAACGGAGTTCCAAGAAAAGTATGGTTTTGCTGTTTACGTCTAGAAAAACTTTCGTATTAATCTTACATTCTATTTTACAATACCGTGGTCGACACGATCGACGGCGGGTCTTCTGGTTTATCTGTCTTTCTATCCGTCCTGAGACCCTCGATGCGTTTCACGACGTCCATCCCCATAACGACTCTGCCAAATATCGTATGCTTGTTATCCAACCAAGGCTAAACAGTCGAGCTCGATTAGTACACAATCCTCCAGAGGAGCAACAAACAGCAGCAGCAACACGTACCGTCTTCTCCGTCGTAATGAAAAACTGGGACCCGTTCGTGTTCGGCCCCGCGTTCGCCATGCTGACCGTGAAGGGCCGGTCGTGCCTGAGCGCGTCGGCAAACTCGTCCTTGAACTCCTTGCCCCACATGCTCTCGCCGCCGGTGCCGTCGCCGAGCGGGTCGCCGGCCTGGACCATGAACTTCTTGATCACGCGGTGGAAGATCGTCGTGTCGTAGTACCCGCGCCGGCAGAGCGTCACGAAGTTCTCGACGGCCAGCGGCGCGTGCTCGGGGTACAGCCGGATCTGGATGTCGCCGAGGGACGTGTGCAACGTGACGCCCTTTGTGGCCGCCACGGCCGCCGCCGCCGCGGCGGCGTCCTTGGCCGCGTCGCCGCCGGCGTGCCTCGCGTCCAGCCGCGTCGGCTTCTCGTTGAACACGTCCCGGTCGGCCCTGACCGCGGCGAAGTCGCCGTCGAAGGACGAAAACAGGTAGAACCGCTTCTTGCCGACGCCGGTGGCGACCAGCGTCGGGTCGATCGAGAGCGACTCGGACACGAGCGCGTTGTCGGACGCGGCCATGTCCAAGGTCAGCACGTCCTTGCGTTCCGGCGCGCCTTGATATAGCGAGATGTTCAAGAACCGCACGTTCTCTTCGGAGCCTAGCAGTCGAACGCATCGGTTTGTGACCATGTTCACAACTATCACAAAGAGAAGCGTCAGACGCCAGCAATCAATCAAAAGTAACTATAGCTTTGGACCTCAAGACAAACCTTTGATACCCAGATAGGTCGCGTATATTATGAAGTTGCTCGACTCGTCGAAGATCACGTTCATTCCCTTCTCGTTCGCGTCGTCCCGCCCTAGCTCCTTTTCGACGGCTATCCGCCGTCCGAACTCGATGTCGTCAAGCGTCCGCATTGCCGTCCCGGACTAGCTCACACGCGTCAGCCTCGGATCGCACAGCAGTCCTGTGCGCAAGATGAGTGTCGTGGAACGTACCTGCTGCATCTCGCTCGCGACCGCCAGGCTCTCGTCGTACTTGCGGTGCAGCTTGCCCGTGAAGTAGTCAAACACGCGGACCTGCCTGTCCGGCACCGACACCGTCGCGAAGTGGCGCCCGTTCGGCGAGAACACGAGCGCCGTCGGCACGCACCTGTGCTTGCGGAACTCGTACAGGTCCGTTGCGCTCTTGAACCGGAAGACGTCGCCGGGCTTGTCGAACTCGCCGCCGGGCCGCCAGTACTCGACCATGCCGGCGGCGTCGACGGACACGGCGCAGTTGAACTTGGCGTTGAAGCCAATCACCTTTACGGGCTCCCTGTGGAGCTCCGGCAGCACGTGGACGGGCTCGCCGGAGTCGCTGCGCGCGTCGTACACGAATATGCGGGACGTCGACTTGTCCGCTCTAGACAGCAAAACAGGCCAGTCAGCAACCACCCCGGGCGATAAGATGTTTTGGTGACGTCAACAACATACACAGCAAAGTATGCCACCGGCTGGTTGCGGGTCTGCAGCCAGCACACACAGCTCGGCGAGAACGGGAGTTTGAAGATGTTCATCATGTCGAAGTTGACCACGTCAAAGACCTTGACCGTGTTGTCCGTCGCCGCGCTCGCGTAGAGCTTGCCGTCGACGCTGACGTCGGCGGCGACGACGCCGCCGGCGTGGGCCAGGTACTGCCGGACAAACTCGATCCCGCGCGCGCGCTTCTTCCAGAACTTGACGTAGCCGTCGGCGGAGGCCGTGATGACAAAGTTCGTGTCCGCGGCGACCTTCACGATCGTCAGGCTGTCCTTGTGCATGTACGACTTTGTGTAGCGCGCGAACGACGGCAGCGCGTCCAGGAACACCTTCTCGTGTTTCAGCACTTTGCGGGCAAGCGTTAGTTCCGGGACCGGGACAATTTTTTAATCCAAAGCAAAGCAAGACGCAGCCTACCTCGTCGCTTTTTCCGCGGTGCGTCCTGCGACGGAAGAGACGGCCCAAAGGAGTCGTCGCCGGACTCATCTGACGACCCGCTGTCCGCGCGTGTCTCTGTCACAAACCTGGCATCAGCACTTGCAACCTCCACTTCAACCCCCAATTAAGAGCAAAAAAAAACCAGGCAACTTACCAGCGGCATCCGCTGCAGCCCTTTTCTTCGATCCGTCGTCGTCTTTTGAATCTTCGGCCATTTTCGTTTCGTTGTTCGATTTCGCGAACTAACTGTCGTGCTACATGCGAAATGAAATTCACTTTCAACCACTGGCTACCCTAAGCCTATGCTGTTCAAATACTCCTCCATCCAAACTGTCTAGCGAATTTAGCTAGATTCGAAACAAAACGAGAAGCTCTTGTCAAGCCAACAAACAATCCAATTACAAGTACAAATGAAATACAGAAAGCCCCTCCCTACCCCCATTGCCCAGCACACGATCTCGCCACGTATATGTACACTTTTTCCGCATCCCAATATCAAATCATAGAACCATTTAAAATATACTACACACACGCAAAACAACAACCACTCTCGGCACGAACGACCGACGTCTATAGGCCCATGTCGCTGTCGAGTCCTTCGATCGCCTCCTTGATCACGTGGCTGGCCTTCGGGTCCAGGTTCAAGGCGGCCGTGAAGTGCCTTATCGCGCTCTGCTTGTCGCCTTGCACTTTGTAGAGCCGGCCGAGCAAATAGTGCACCGACGACTCGTCCGGGGCCAGGTCTTTCACGATCTGGAGCTCGTCCATGCATGCCTAAGACAAATGATTAGTAACAAAACCACGGCAATCGATTCGACAATGGCAAGGACGACATACCTGGTAGTGCTGCATGCCCATCAAGAGCCGCGCCTTCTTGAACCTCGGCAAAGCACTGGAGGGCTGCAGTCCGCAAGCGACGTCGTACTGGGCGAGTGCTTCGTCAAACCGGTGCAGTTTTTCAAGGACCATGCCGATGCAGCATATCAGGACCGCGTTGCCCGGGTTTATCCGTGCGGCCTGCCGGAAATGCTGCTCGGCCAGCTCGAACTTGCCGGTCTTCAAGAACAGCATGCCGATGCCGTACCACGCGTTGTAGTGCCGCCACTCGGCCCGCATCGCGAGCCTGAACGCGTTCTGCGCGCTCTCGTACTCCTCGTTCGCGACGTGCTCGTGGCCCTGCAGCGTGTACGCGTACGCGAACGTCGGGTCGAGGTGCGCCGCGCGCCGGAAACACTTGAGCGCCTGGTCGTGCTCCTTCTGCAGACTGAACGAGTTGCCGATCGCGATCCACGTCTCGGGCGCGTTGCGGTCGATGTCGGAGAGCTCGTGGGCGAGGAAACTCAGCTCGACATCCTTCCGCAGGTGCCACAGCAGCGTCGAATAAATTTCCATGTCTTCCAAGCACATGGGAGATATCTCGCGCAGGCGCAAGAACACTTCCTCGGCCTCCTTGTACAGCACGATCTCGAAATACGCCCGGCCGATCTTACTGAGGACGTACGGCGTCAGCTGCTGGCTGTTCGGCAGCGACAAAAAGTGCTTCAGCGCGGACCGGCAGTCAAACCGCGAGAGCGCGACGGTGCCGTTCGCGAGCGACTCAAAGAGCGAGAGCATGCACGCCTCGGCCTCGATGCGCTCCGTGTCGTCCGGCGGGACCTTGATTGGCTGCTGCTCTTCGTGCGATCCGGATCTCCTGTTTGGCTGATCGTCCGGCTGCGGCACCGCGGAGCCGGCGGATAGTTTGGACTTCAGTAAAGACGATCGTAGCTTGCCGCGGAGCGCGGACGTGGTCAGTTGTTGGTGTTGGGAAATTTTCTGTTCGTCCAAGGCCGGGACGGCCGGCGCCAGGTTCCGGGAGAGTCTCGGCATCGTCGGCTGGCCGGCGGTCGAACCAGCCGTCGGCGTGGCGCTGTTGATCAAGCGTGAGCTTCGTCTCGGGACCTCGCCGCCCTGCCGACGGTCGCCGGCTTCATCCGCATTATTGGACATGGCGGTTCTCGACGACTGTGTCCGCCGAGGAGCATCCGGCACCTGGAACCTCGATCTGGAGCGTGACGGCCGGGCGTATTCGACAGGCGTGTCGACCGACGGCGTCGCCGCGGCGGCAGTCGAGGAGAGTCCTCCGAGCATGGCCATGTCGCCGTCAGCGTCGGCCATGCCGCCGACGTTGCCGGCGGTCGGCGTTTGATCTGGGTGGTACCTGGAAGGCAATAACGAATTCCCCACGGACGAGAACGGCTGGTTGTCGCCGGAGCTTTCCGGCCGGGCTCCAAATCTCGAAGCATGGTCGAGCACTATGCCCCCCTGGAGTGCCGCCCATGACGACGTGCCATTGTCCATGAACGGATCTTGATTTTGCGAATTCTCGATTCCCTCGGCATCGTCCACATTATCTAGCCAGGACGACCGCGCAGAAATCATTGCCGCGGTCACGCGATATATATTGCTGACCTTTAAAGTGACCTCTAGAAATGAATTAGCAAACACAAACTTCGAAATATGGTAAAACAGCTGCCACATACCCAGCTTACAAAGTCCGTCGAGAGCCTCCCATAAGAACGGGTTTATGCTGAGCGCTGTGGAATAGCATTCGATGGCCTCTTTCGCATCGCCAAACTGCCGATACAGGTGGCCGAGAAGACACTGTACGGCGGCCAGGTCGGGGAGGGCTTGCCGTTCCGAGTCGCTGTGGCTGTCTGCGAAGCGTCAGGATACTTCAAGTCGGCAGAATACGAGCAAGAAGACAACTCACATATATGACAAGTCTTTGGCCAAAGAGCTCTGTTGGACTCCAGGACCCTGCAGCCCATCCTGAATTTGCCAAGCTTCAGACAGCAAAGTGCGATAACATAGATGCATCCGATATGTTTCTTATTTTCCGCAACGTGCATTGACATTTTGTACCGCTGCGAGCGATAGAGCGAAAGAGCCCACAAGTAAATGTTGTCGAGATTGTTCGGTTCCTCCGCCGCCAGCCGCTCGGCGGTAAAACAGGCCGTCTCGTCCAGCCCGTTGTCTAGGGCGTACCATATCTGTTTGCGAAATTGCGCGGAAAGAAACACCGCGGAAGGCATTTCTTGCAATTTTTGGGTGGATTCAACACTGTGCTGGAAACAAAATTTTGGCAGGACGTCGTCGGTCTTGTCGTATTATTCCATGTAAACGAATCGGTATTGAAAGGGAGCGGTCGTGAGCACTTCTATGCGGCTATCTTGAATGTAGCGTCGTATTTCTCAAGAGAGACTAGTAATAATATCTCTCGTCTATTCCGTCTAAGCGGTGAAGCGATGCGACAGATCAAGAGAAACAACGCTGTCCTGGTCGGTAGTTGAACTCAAATGCGATGTCCCAGAAACACAATATAACTGGCAGTTCAGACTAAAATACAGGCGATCAAAAATGCAAGATTAGAGCCGCTCAATCGGTGGACATTAAAGGCCCCGTTAGAAGAGGCATTGGGAAAGGTTCACGCTCTCTCTGATGTGATGTTTTGTGGAAGACTTGGAGTGAGTGGCTCGTGCCTTCAATCCCAACTCCGCTAACCGCCTACGGAAGCATATAATCCAATACGAATCAATTTTAACATAGCCTCTTTTCACGATCTATCTTATATTTGAAAATATGTTGCAAATAATTAGACCACAATGTAATATTCTAACTTAACCCTATAACACGTATCATAAACAGTATCACGAAATCAACCTAGCGCCTTGTTTAAATTACCCAGAAACAAAGCACACCTTAATAAAAATATCTCGGTAAAAAAATGAAAAGATGACCCATCCGCGACACAAGAATCCGAGCGTGTCATCTAGAAACCAACATATGTACACGATCTTGTAGAAAAGACGTTTCAAAGTACCCAGTAAAAAGGTTGTTCCAAAACAAAAAAAAGCCGACGGCAAAGAAAAAAAGGAAATCAGCAACAACGTCCGAGCCGTCTTCAATCCCATAATACAGTTATAATAATATACAAATGCAATTATTGTAAAATATCCAATACCCAAAGCGACCTGGAATCGTAAACTATATGAACCCGACCGACCGTCTTCGAATTATAGTCCTTATCTTTCCATGACGCTTATTGAGGTGCCGTTTGCCGACGCGGCGGCAGCGGCGGCGGCAGCAGCCACCTCTTTATTCAGGGCCGGCAATCTGCGCCGCCGCGCGTTGATGAACCAGTTGCTAATCTGATTCATTGTGAGGCCGGTCTGTCTCATCAGCAAACTCTTCTCCTCCTCGGTTGGGTAAGGGTGGTGGACATGGCCATTGAGCCAGTTCCGTAGAATGTCTGTGACGTGCTTCGGGAGGTTGCCGCGTCGCTTTTTGATGTTCCCGACGGAGTGGTGGCCTGCGGCGGCGGGGCGCATGGAGCTGGCAGCGCTGGTGGGAGGAGCATGCGGACTCTGAGACGACGCCAGCGCACTGGGCGCCAGTAGATTGCCTGATTCCATTCCTCGTGCGCCAATTTGCCGTTGCTGCTGCTGCTGCTGTTGCTGTTGCTGCTGCATCTGTTCCGCGGAGGGCGAGCCATACGCCACGACCTGAACGTAACCCATCTCGGGCGCATATCTTTCGGAGCCGTATCCGGCAGCTGTGGTGTAGTATGACGAGGCAGCGACGGGGGAATAGACATCGGCAACCGGCTTCGGACCATAGAGCTCTTTGAATCTCGACTGGTAGTGTTGATAGTCGTCTGGCAGAACGGGCTGAGGGTAGAATGAGGCAGAGCGAGGCTGGTACTCCACGGGCGACATGCCGGACGACGCGGACGACGCAGACGACGCCGACGAGACCGAGAAAGACTTTTGCTGTAGGGAGGGGTTGGCAGAAATGGAATAAGCGTAGAGGCCGTCTTGTGGGGACGCGGCGGTGCGGTAGTACGACTCGGTCGCTGCGCTGTCGGCGTAGACCAGGGCCGGAGGCTGATTCGGGACGGCCGCAGGCGCGCGGCCGTGGGCGTTCGCGGACGGGCCGTTGGAAGGACTGTCGTACTCGTACTGGGGATAGGCGGGCCGCGGGTTCGGCACGGCGCTGGCGGAGTACGAAACAGGCGATGCGGAGGCGCGAGCGTTGTCGGACTGACGCGGCAGGAACTCGGGAAGCACCTCCTGCAGGGAAGGCAACTGGGTTGCGGGAGAGGCAGCCGGGCCACTCATCATGTGCGGGATCTGGAGCAGAGCGTTGCGTGTTAGAGGAACGAAGTTGTGAAGCTGTCAAATAGAAAAAATGTCTTTCATTTTTTTTGACAGGCGACAGACGAAGAGTTGACAGACATCAACCGTGACTTGGCAGGCAGAGGTCGAGGTCACGACGACCCCGTCGCACGCGAGCCCGGAACGGAGAAACTTACAATGGCTGTGCGGTTCGCGGAGAAGAAAGGATAAAGCAGGTAAAGTATCGGCGGCCCAGGAACAAGAAAGACGACGAGGACGCGACAACGACGGCGACAGCGACGAACGACGGCCCGGCAGGCGCGGGACGGGAGATAATACTTATAATAGTCGACGCCGGCCCGGGACTGCGTGGGATTGGCGATGAACCGGCCAGTTTTCTGGCTGTGCGGTGCGAGTTGCGGGTGGTGCAGCACCAACTTTAGAATAAGGACAGGCCGGCGACCGTCCTGCTGCAAGCACGCAGGTATCAACTATCAACCCCCCCGTACCCTCCCTGCCCAGCCAGGCCCGGTGGCTTTGTTTCCGGCGAGTGGCCTGCCGTACCGCCTGTACCGCGCCCTACTAAAAGGCGGCCGGGTACGCGCCCGCTACGCCGCGCCTGCCCCCGGCGCGGTACCCGGCCCAAAAGAAATAAGACAATCCTGCCCGCGCGGCCAGGCACACATCGCCGGTTCATGGCACCCAAACCCAAACCCAAACCCAAAACTCAAACCGAACCACCCACCCACCACCCACCTACCCGCCCACCCATTAGAGCCTGTGCTGCAAAAGTAGCCCCACTCGTCCCCGGGTGGGTTCGTCGGAGATCATGTCATGTGCGTGTCGTGGTGGATTGGCATGTCTTGATGTTTATTGATGTGTTTTGCTTGCCAATCCGTGGTGGGGATGGGGGACACGTCGCGACTACGGCCGCCGCTGGCAGCATTGGAATTGGAAATGTAAAACGTCGGCGGTTTGAGTTGAGGTTGAACGATAAAACAATTACATCATCGCAAACCCATTTGCCTGCTCGGTTCGACCTTTCGGCTCCCGGTTTGATTATAAACGGCCCCAACGCTGAACAGGAGAAAGGAGGTCGTCGCACGGAACGTCCGACCGCTATTCGCGTCCGGCAAGAGACGCAGAGAGAGTTCGCCCCACTTTGTCCTACATACTTCTCATCACAAGTATATGATAGCAGTTCGGTCTCTCGGATGCCAATAATGGCATATGGCGTATGGTGCGCTAGCAGAAATGGACGAAACTGACATTTTGCTCATGAAAATGCACTACATGTTTCAGCATTCTTTTGGAGATGGCCATCGGCGAATTGTTTGCACTGGCCACCGTAGGCGTTGCCGCAGCTAAAAAAAAATGCTAGAAATGTTATGCCATGGCGGCGCGCCGTTGGTTGGGTCAAATTAGGCGAACTATCTATCGCAGACATGCCTGCTCATAACGGATCCTGCATGATTCTGCCATATCATCGATGATACACACAGTCGCATAGTTTTGTTTCAGGAAATAAATTCGCTGCTGCCCATCTTCAGATAAAACGAAAAAATAAATAATCAAAGGTTTGAGTTCACAAAAATACACACCACCTTCGTCGGAGAGGTGGAAGCATGCTGGACTGTGAAAGCGTCCCAGACAGGCGGCCTGTTATCTGCTCCTCCGCCGCTGCGTTGTCGAGTTTGATAGTAGAGGCCAAACAGCTAGCTAGACTGGCCACTGAAGAGGTGCTGCTTGCTGCTTTTGGTGGAGCCGAAAGCTGCGGTTTGCCTGTCAGATCTTGCAATATTTGATAAACTTGACATTTGGCAGCGAAATGACGTGTTCCATCGAGCCGTGTCATCCTGTCTCATGAAGCTTCTTGAGGACGTGATTCATTCAGGCTATCTCTCCGTCTTCGCCTTCATGCTCACACATTCACATCTGGTCTTCCTCTAGCCTGATAAGCCTATCCAACAACTGCGACATCCCGGGCAGTAAGCAGCGAAAGCCCGTGTCCGGGACTTGAGATTAGGTTCTCTGGCAGGGCGAGATCGGACTGTTGTGGAATGGGGCTTGAGCACTCTGCTTCCGTGCTGAACCCGCACTGCCGCGATTAGCCGTGACTATCCGGACCGTGAACCAGCCTGACCACCACACCCCCGCAAAACCTAATGCCCAACAGCCGAACGTTTCTCATTTTACTAGCAATTAGCTTTTCAGATGCAAGTCATATGAAGCCGACGCCGTACCTCAAGGGGGGGGTCTACATAAGCATATCATACATCATCACATCACAACCGTGAAAGATATGGTCTCCGGCCCACGAAAAGGGAACATTCAATACAGCCCAGGCATTAAAGCAGATATATCAGATTTCAGGAGTGGCCTGGGACTTTATTTACCTCTGCGAGTTCTGTTGAGTTGGGTGGCGGGCCGCATTGAACGACCTTGCAAACTCCCCAAGTCCTGCCAACACCGTACCTGGCAACTAAACTCTCTCAAAAGCCGCGTTCACTGTTCCTCGAGCTCTATAAGCTCTGTATTCAGCTTGGTTGACTTGTACCAAATAACTTCGCACAGTCTTGACACTATCACGAAGACTCTCGGGAGAGAAGTAGGGGTCTCCCGTGTCGTAGAGATCTACACTCTGTCGACGGATGGTATATATATACGGTTTGGCGGATCGATTAGGTGGTGACGAACTATTTCTCGGCGCAGCAGTGGCTGCAGACAAAGCAGAGGCCACAAAGAAGGGGGAGGAGCTGAATCACTGGAACCGGCTGTCGATAATATTGGTTTGAAATTTCAACCGCAGCCGCCTAGCCCAATACGGTCACGCTATCCTGGCTATGACCTCATCTCGCCTCCGACCAGAGAGTGTGTTTCTTTTGAACCCCAGGGTCCCTGCCCTCCCCTCTGCACAGCAAAGCGCGTTGTTGACACTGACCGGGCCACTTGTCACGCTCCGGCAGCCGCACAACTGCACCGCGCAGGGTTTCAAAACCTTCCGGTAAGACATCTGTCAAAAAAAAACTTCAAACGTCGCCCCGTCAAAATAGGCAACGAGCCGGCGGGACTCGCCGCCGCAACAACCCCCATCCACACCGACTTGGATTCAGAGCCGCCGTCTAATCGTCTGAGCTGCCTTGCTTTCGAGTTTCCCGCGTGAGAGATTAGGACAAGACCAAACAGAAGAGTGCAGGGCAGAAGTTGGCGCAGCATATCTGAGCCAGGAACAGAGTTTTGGCGGTACCGCCTACTCCAATCCGTCCTGACAGCGCCGTGGGGACTGGCTTGACAGAGTAGCGATCGGCAATAACGCCCCCCTGCCCCCGGACAGTTGCTTCTTTTGGCATGCTCCCTCCAGCGCAAGCTCCCGTCCCGGCCAGCCAACAACGCAACAGGGAAAGGCCGATCTAAGACTGCGCAGTTAATATGCCTGCGCGCCGCAAAGTATCGGCCTCGAGACAGACAGACACCAAGCAACAAGAGACACTCGGATGGGCCTCGGCGCATTCTGCCGCGTAGTGCCACGCCATAAAGCGCGCATAGTATGGCCGCAGGGCGATTAGATTGCCGGCTTTCTTGCTTTCTGGCGGGTCTCATGGACAGGCGACGCGAGACCCGCTGACAGCGGTGGATTGTTAGAGCCAGCAGCGCTAGAAATTGCTGTTAATTAGTGCTGCGCAGCCACCAGCGGTACTTCGCCTAAACGCCAGCACTGCATAACGTTTAAAGACTGCTGAGCTGTCAAATCCAAATTCTAAGACTGGCAGAGTCTCGCCTCGGGATCGAATACCTCGCGCACCTGCCAAGCCCACTGTGTTCGCCTCAAGGGTTTTGTGTTTGTGGCCGTCCCGAGTTTTCCGGAGCCGCAGCGGTTGCTGCCGCCATTCTGTTGCGTTGGTCTCTGAAGGATACCGTATGATGGTACATACAGTGATTTAACACGGTACACTTTACTGCCTCTCGGTCGGGCTTCCCGGTCCAGCAGAAAGCAGAGGAAGGCCAAACCGGAGAACCTCGCTACATCTTTCTGGCGCTCTCGACAATACGCTGAGGGGTACTGGCCGGTTGCCATGGTTAGTCGTGTGCTGACGTTTGCCTGGGCCTGTCGCACCGTTGAATCGTTGTTGAATCGGACAGGACGCAAAATAAACGCACATTTTATTTTATTTCTTTGCAGCAGCAAAATGTGTCGTCGGCATTTTGTTAGCCTGAGCGGCCATATCAGACTTATGTATCATATGTACCTCGTCAATGTTCACCTATATTCAGATACGGCACCTCCCTATTTCTCAGAAACAAGCAACAGCAGCCTTGTCTTTCACATGAATTATTTTATAAACTTATATAAACTGAGATGCTGGCCCTCCTTATTAGAGCACCCAGACATAGTGGGTGCTGAGATTAAGTCACCACTGAACTCGCATATTCGAGGGCAGCAGTCCGTCTGAATTGCACCAGTCGTCTGGTGGAAGACGGCAGATGCCGGGAAAATAACTATGACTTATGCGTCGTCACCAAATGTCTCACGCTGGATATGCGCAGTGACCTCACCGTCAGATATTTTGAAATTCAACTGCTGCGCCAAGATAATCGCAATCAAATCCCTCTCCTTTTCGGCTCCCAGCCCGCGTCTATGCGAGCGCCATAGCAGCGCAGCACGACAAAATTGGACGCGATGCCATTGCTAGCTACTCTGGTCTGGCAGCCGTCGTAAAGATGTGCATTGCAAGAAGACAATTGCAACCCTCCCGACGGCTCATTCCCTGGCAAGCGTGGGATGGCAACTTGGCCGACATCGGTGAGGGCTGACGACCGATTCCCAGCCTAGCCGAGATGCAGGCTAGCAGCAGGCTTGCATGTGCGTTTGTGTTTAATAATTTTGCACGCATCTCGGGGCTTCTCAAAACCATACTCAGGCTCGCCACATGTGTCCCTTGCGCCCCTCCGGCCCTTGCAACATGGCGAAGTTGGATCCCGCAGTAATTTGGCTAGCCGAGTCGCGCAGCGTCGGGTCTATGGTTCTCATCCAGAAGGGTGCAGCGGAGGCGAATTGTGAAATGGGGTGTACTGACAGGATTGTTGCTGGTTGTCCGGAGACTACATCGCCACGGTGATTAGCATGATGCAGCATCGAAGAGTCAAGAAAATATTTAGCACGAGAACGGCAAACGGTGACATTCGCTCCAGTTGGAACTAGTCTATCGGGCAGCGTATGTATCATATGTGTCACGTAGTCAATCACTCGTCACCATTTTTCCGAACAGCTCCATTCGATGATTCAACCCACAGCTGTGAAGTTGGCCCAAGCTGAAGTAGCGAGAAACAGGGTTTGGTCTATAATTTGCCAAAGTCAGTTCAACTCGAACCGTTTCCATGCTGCACAAGCTGCAGAAAAGAATTGATCACAGAAAAGAGCCTCATTCCCATTCCTTGATGACGAACCTTATGTATGCCCGCGTCTCGCAAATTGGACTTTCCTTGAAACTGCATGTTTGCAGTACCAAAAACCAAGACACAACGTCTGCCCGGCCCTGGCGGACCATGACGTTTGATTCTAGCGAGGCGGAGTGCCCGGTCACGTATATACGAAACTGCAAACTGCGGAGTCTGACGTGCCGACGTGCGCTGAACTGGTGCTAGTCCAATTAGTAATTTCTAGCGCGGATCACGTTGTTGGGTGGTCGGCCCGGTCCCCCCGACGGATCCAGCTAAAGGTAAAGTTAAAAGTTCCTTTGACAGGTTCAACCCCTGTGTTAAATAAACACTGGCCCAGAGACGTCTGTCCGTCTGGACGGCAGCTGCGTATTCCTTGATCTCTACAGCACGGCTCATGATAATTCTAAACATATTTACTGGCGAAGAGATGCTTCATGGTTGCAACCGGCTTTGGAAATCTGGGTTGACTGCGTAATTTTGCATATGCCACTCTTGTATATCGCTCTTTTCGTGCGAGAGATGGATGGGTGACGAACGGATGCAAGATGCTGCGTATCCGAGACTTGTCATGCGGTATGGCATATACGTACGCTGGCAGGGTCACTAAGCGACATTTTGTTGCTGCTGAACCAGCCATAGTGCCGTCAGCAGTAGTAGTCCTTGACCTCCAAATTCAAGCCAACAGACACCATATGGTCGAGAAAATCAGTGACGGACTCATTCTATCCTTCAATATGCAGCAGAGAATGCCCAGGTAGATCGAGATAATATATTATTCAGCGCTACTTAGACCGGTAAGGTTCCAAGTTCTAGTGGAAATTTAATGACTATTTGATCCTTATTGAATTTACTTGGGCGGAGAGGGAAGTTTAGCAGCCCCAGTAGTAGTGCCGGCGGCTGGATGACTTGACTGAAACCATCTGAAAGGTACGCTGATCTTTATTTCCCGGCACCCTCTAATCCTAGCCTGCCATTTTGAGAATCTGACCAGCCTTATGATGATATCATACAACGGAGACTATCATACGAAAACTTGCCATTCAATTTCGATATTTTCCGTCCTAGTCTAACCAAATTCAAGACTCTTGGGTCGCTTGACAGAGTGATGCACAAAAACACACGCTCTTGTTTCCTGCCGGTGATCTGGTGTGAAGCGATTCATGCACCGCAAATTTCACCTTGCCAGTGAACCGTTCTTCAAATTAAGTAAATGGGAAAGCTTTCTCGGGACTAACCGTGCCTTGATTGATCTGGAAGGGGTATCTCAAAATGACAACACCAGGGACTTTATAATTTGCGCTAGGAACATTTTGTTGCATTTTGGATTTGGTTCCCTGCAAGCCCGGTGCGGGCGCACGGCACCGGTATATCATACCCGGACGCCAAAGTTTACCTGCCGGAAATTGAACGTCGAAATCCAGGTTCGTTCTCGCGTTTCACCGTCAACATAAACTCCGAACATGATGTGGGCAGAATCTCGGATTGTTGTCCATTTTAAACGCTCCTTCAAGCTCAGTTGTCATCGCCCTGTTTGATTCATCTTTTACGTAGACGTCTCTGTCGTAGCATTCTTTGCTCTTGGTCATATGAGACAGCTGCGGGGGACTTCGAAGAAGTATTGGTGACGTGGAATGCTGGTCCATTCATCATCACATCATATTGTCACCACATCACACGCTCCCACCAGCTTACTATGTATGTACGATGTCATCGAAATGATACGAGTACGGTAGATTATAAATTAGTCAAATTATATGGGACATTCTTTTCTGCCATTTCTGTGGGAGTGCTAGGGCCATTATTGCTCATGGCCAGCCGCGTGATGATACTATGCCGAACAGTTAATAAATTCGACCAGCCCTGGCTAGAATAAGATCAGCAAAGTATGTCATGTCATTCAAATCTTATCAGCCTTCAAGTCGTCCCATTGCCGTGCCTCATGCCTCAAGTGCCATATGCATTCACCTCTTGCACCTTGGCAAGCAACGCAACCGGCCTAGCGATCAGCGTCGCCAAGTTGGGGGATTTGGGCTTGTTTTTCGCTCCAAGTTTGCGCCCGCCGCGCTTGTTGCTCGCAATGAGTGGGAAGTCGGACAGAGCTGTCGAATCTCGCTGGCCTGCCGCCCCGACAAGATTAGGAGAGGGGCTAAGCTTGGTCGGCGCATGCGACGCCGTGCCTGACCGAGGTAGTGCCGACGTAGACGACCCGGTCTCCCGAGCAGTGGCTTCGAGTTGCGAACCGCTTTTCGACTTCATAGCTCTCACGGTCTTCTTCGTCGCGGTTACTGCCGACTTTGATTTCGCAGCACGCTGAGCCTTCGCGGCGACCGCCGCTGCTTCTGCCGCGCGGCTTCCCAGTCCGGTCTCCGGCGCGGATTCTTCGACCGGCGGAGCCGTCGTTTTTGACGCATTCTCCGAGGATGATGGCAAGGAAACAGTGTTCTGAGCATTACTCACGGTCGGAAGATGTATGGCCACGATTTCCGCTCCGGCAAGCTTCTTGGCGCGAGGTTTTGTCACCGTGGGAGACAACGGCGTCGCTGTATCGGCACTGGAAGCCTCTGCCTTCGTCGATCTCTGTGCTTTTGAGCCAGCACCTGCCTTGACGGTTGCAGGCTTGGAAGAAGACGCTGTTTTCGCTGCTTCTTTCTGTTTGGGCGGCGCGGCCTTTCGCTTTGCTGTGGAAGACGTAGAAGACGTAGATTGCGTAGCACCTGTATCTGCATTTTCCCGCTCTTGTGCGGTCTTTTGCGTGGCCTTCTGTGTGGCGTCCTTGGTGGTCTTCTGTGTGGCCCCCTGCGTGGTCTTCTGCGTGGTCTTCTGTGCGGTTTTCTGTGGAGTCTTCTCTGTAGTCTTCCCTATAGTCTTCTTCGTAGTCTTCTCTGTGGTCTTCTGTGCGGTCTTCTGTGCGGTCTTCTGCGTGCTCTTCTGCGTGCTCTTCTTTGCGATCTTCTCCGTGGTCTGCTCGTCGGGCTTCTGTGTGTTCTCTTGTGTGACTTCCTGTGGACCCTCCTGTGGGATCTCCTGTGTTGGCGCCGGCGTCGACCTCAATGTTGGCTCCTGCGTTGATTCTTGTGTTGGCTCATGCGTTGGGCTCTGTGCTAAGTCCTGGGTAGACTGTTCTGAATACATTTGCTGACTGACATCGGCTGCAGTCTTCAATTCAATTAGACCTTCGGCCGCACTGATATCTTCGGTGTTCTTTGCCGAGCTCGAATTTAAGTCCTTGTGTCTGTCGGCTTGAGAGTCGCGTTCGGACGGCAGGTCGCTCGAGACAGCGATGTCAAACAAAGTCCGCATCGGCGACGAGGCCTCGGTCGGCGGCGCCGACGACGGCGGCTTTTGCGGATCGACGTCGATCTCGCCCTGTGAGCCAATCACCGGTGGCAGCGAAAGCCGAGGATTGAGCGACAAGCTCGGAAGACCGAGCGAGCTCTTGCGGCGGGATGGCGGGTCGGAGTGCAGTTGGATGTTGTCTGCGGCTGGCACAACTGGCGGTCTGACCGCAATGGCGAGAATAGGCGAAATTGGAGTCTCTGGAACTTCTATGCTGTCTTTCTTCCTCCGCTTCACGGAACGAGTAGAGTCCCGCAGAGATGGTTGTTTGCTGGGTGTCAAGGTCAGCGATGTGCGATGCGTGTTCGATCTGGCAGTGATATCGTCATTTTCATGTCCAGAAGTCGCCTCTGGTGACATGGACCGTTTTGACGATGCTGCTTCACTCAGCCACCTTCGCACGCTGCCATTGATCTCCGTGGTTGGCTGTCGAGAGTGGCCGTTGTCAGGCAGGATGTCCTCGTTTAGTTGTTCGCTTGTATCGTTCTGTGCCTGCGTTGCAGACTCGATTGCCGCTGCAACAGGTGAGTGCAAAATGGTAGCTTGACTAGCATTAACCGGAGCCGTAACTTCGTCGTGGGGTTTAGGCGTAACGGCGTACACTACGCTGCCGTTCACAAAAACGTACGACACCAGATATTCTGGATCAAAGTCGCATCTGCTCTCATCCTTCAACGTAGTCAATATAAGATCCCTGAATAGTGTTAAACAAGCCAGTTTAGAGCAGCAATATCAAACGGGGTATCATCATACTCTCCATAGATCCGATGATATCGCTCTACAATGTCGGACTTCAACGCTTCGATTGTCACGTCAGGCCGTGTTAGGTGAACGAACCTCCTTAACACTGGTTCATCAGCCGGGCGTTCACTATCGCTTTCGTAATTCTGTAACTGTTTGCTAGGCAGATCGTATAGATCTGCTGCGGACGGCTGGCCATTATTGTCCACGATCAAGCTCGATTCCGGAACGCGATTGTCGTCGTGCACGACCCGAATTTGGAGTCGAACAAAGTGCTGCAAATAAGGGTCGAATGGGAGAGGAGTGGCGTAAGCCATGTTGACAAGTCCGTCGTCGGCCGACAAGCACGAGTTCTGGCCCGATACAACCTGACTGTCCTAGTACCTGACTCAATTAGATGTCGAGACAAAATTTCGACGATACTTCGATAAGTGCTTTCTCCGGTAGATTTTAATCCAAATTACCAGCTTTAGGGTCTTTTTGCAGCGCTTCTCTTTTTTTGGGTCTCTAGCAAAGTTTAGAGAGCCGCAATGCACAACTAGCCGATACCGGCGAGCACTCAAAAAAAACTGTTCGTCTTGCTAGTCACCAGATCGTGCCAATCTTCTCCATATACATTGTTTTAGGTGAGGGAAACAGTCCTTTCTGTTAATTGCGAATCTAATGTTTATTCGAGGTAGTTGGGTGGCTTTGCTGAACGCTGTGAGTAATAATGACTTCAGCAAGTGACACTGTCGAAGACCCCACGCAGGACCTTCGACGACGCGAAAGTCTTCAGGTTTCTAGCCCCAAAGTCGGGAGTCTGACAGAATACTCGTCCGGCTCTACTTCTTCCTCCCCGATGTCGTATAAGTCTGTCCCGGCCGAGTTGCTTCTCCCCGACGGAACCCCTGACTATCTACGACTCATCCTGACCTCGCGGGTTTACGATGTCATAAAGGAAACACCACTGACTCCCGGTGTTGGCCTTAGCGCCAAGTCAGGGCTTAATGTTCTTTTGAAGAGAGAGGACTTGCTGCCAGTGTTTAGTTTTAAGCTGCGTGGCGCATATAACAAGATTTCGCAGCTTCCAGTTGACGATCGGTGGAAGGGTGTCATTGCATGCTCCGCTGGCAATCACGCACAGGGTGTTGCATTTTCCGCAAAGCATCTTGGAATCCCGGCCACAATTGTCATGCCGGTTGCGACTCCCGCTATCAAGCACACGAACGTGACACGCATGGGAGGCAAGGTTGTGCTGTTCGGAGACGACTTCGATGCCGCGAAGGCCGAGTGCGAGCGCTTGGAAAAGAAGCACGGGCTGACGAACATCCCGCCTTTTGATGACCCATTCGTAATTGCCGGACAGGGCACGATTGGAATGGAACTACTTCGTCAGATTAACGTCCAGAATCTGGAAGCGATTTTTGCTGGCATTGGAGGCGGTGGCTTGATTGCCGGCATCGGGGCATATGTCAAGCGCATTGCACCCCACGTTAAGATCATTGGCGTCGAAACTTTTGATGCTGATGCCATGTACCAATCTCTTGGTAAGAAGGAACGAGTCACATTGCGTGAAGTAGGGCTCTTCGCTGACGGTGCGGCCGTGAAGGTCGTGGGCGATGAGACCTTCAGACTATGTTCTCAATATCTGGACGAAGTTGTGCGTGTGTCTACCGACGAGATCTGCGCAGCCATTAAGGACGTCTTTGAAGACACCAGATCCATCGTTGAACCCGCCGGAGCCCTATCGGTTGCCGGACTGAAACGCTACGCCGCCTCGCACCCGGACGCAAACAAGACCGGCGCATATGTGGCGATATTGTCTGGAGCCAATATGAACTTTGATCGGCTCCGCTTCGTGGCCGAGCGAGCTCAGCTTGGCGAAGGTCGAGAAGTGTTTCTCATGGTCACGATTCCTGAAAAGCCAGGTTCCTTCCGCAAACTCCAGGATGTCATATTTCCGCGCTCGATTACGGAATTCTCCTACCGATACTCGGGAGATGATAAGGCATATGTTTACATTTCATTCATCGTATCCGACCGGAACGTTGAAGTGGCAGAGATTCTCGAGAAGTTGGAAGCTGGCGACATGTCGGGTGTGGATATCAGCGACAACGAGCTCGCCAAATCCCATGCGAGATATCTTGTCGGTGGACGGGCAATCGTCGAGAACGAGCGCATCTTTAGATTCGAGTTCCCAGAACGCCCAGGTGCTCTGAAGAAGTTTTTGGACGGCCTCAAGATAGGGTGGAATATTACTCTGTTCCATTACCGGAACCACGGATCAGGTATGCCTTCTTTATGGGATGCTTGAGAAAGTGTTTGACGTTGCTAACACGGGCTCTGGGGCATTAGATATCGCTCAAATCTTGGCGGCGATTTCCGTTCCTCCTAACGAATATAACGATCTCGCAGATTTTTTGCACGACCTTGGTTATCCTGCTATCGATGAAACGGAGAACATTGTCTACCAAAGCTTTTTGCGAGCTTGAACACTTACAAAGTGGAGTGGACAGCGATGTCATATATTGTTTTATACGACCGCCGCGTTTTGGATCTTGTATAGTAATATAGGTCGAGCCATAGTTTGGATTTTCTTTATGCTGTACGCCGATCATGTAGTCTATGAGTATAGTACCATTGTGCATAATCTATTTACCGCTTTCTGTTCTTCCGGACATCCTCACCTTCCTTCCAGCCCATGCCTCTCAATAACGCAAATCCAAAAGCCTCAACAGGCATAGCCTCGTAATTCTCCAGGGTCGGCTCGTCGGGGCGAGATTCGACGTCGAGTCTGTACACTTCGTCTTCTGATAAGGTGTGAGGCACGGAGTTCCCAACGTTGATTGTCGACGATGCCGACGAGAGCGCCAGAACACGGTTGGAGTTCTCGTCATCGTTTTCCGAAAACTCGGATATCAGTCCCTTTATAGTCTTTTCGTCTTGCAATTCCCGTGCTGTTTTCCTGGCAACGGCGGGTGCAGTCGTGAGAGCCACTTCGGTATCTTGAGTGTCGTCTGATTTTATCTCAGCGGTGGTGTTGACTCTCGCGGTTTCTGTGTGCGCGTCCGTAGTTCTCTGAATCAAATTTAAGCCGTACTTCCTGCTCTCCTGGCTCCGTCGCTCTTGTTCATCTGCCTGGCGGTTTCTCTCTGCGTCTATGACTTGTCCAACTGGCTTGTATAATGCGCCCGCTTTCCTCCTTTTCAATGTCTCCTCTATCCAGTTCTTGTTCTTGACAGCCGGAATGACGACCTCGTTCAGTTTCTTCGCCTTCGCCTCTTCGTCTTCGTCGTCCGCAGTTATCGCACTTCCTCGCTGGGCGTCAAACCCTGTAATCATCTCAGATGGCGACGCTGACCTTCGTCGCTTATGGCTGTGGCCCCGCAGCGTGCTGCCTCCCGCCACGCCACCTCCTCTGCCGGCGGCAATAGGCTTCCCGTTCAGGCCAAACCCCGGCTTTCGCACCGCGCTGCTGGAAAACTTGCCGCTGCCGCCGGTGGTTTTGCCGCCGGAGGAAAACGAGAATGAAATCGCCGGCTTCTGTGGCGCGTCGTTGGGTGCGCTCTTGGAACTCGAATCAACATTGTCGCCGGATGAGTTCAACGACGCTGGCGACTGCAAAGAAAATCCAGCCGGTTTCTTGAAGCTCGACATGATGCAGGAGTTCCTCGCGAAACTTCAGATATGCCGGCCTAGTGAGCAATGAAAGTGCGGAAGATGCACGATGAAATCTACAATATCAGTTTGCCATCCGGATCAATATGTTTCGGGAGCCCTAACCCACAGAGATTATGCTTGGACATCCTTTCTTGATCCTTCATTATTAGATCGTCTGTTTCTTACTTTGTCTTGCATAATATATTTCATTTGAGTCTCATTCTGTGATGCATTTTTCGAGTTTCATGCGAAACATTGTTTGATATAAAGTATCTCTTCATCATATCATATGATACAAGCAAAAGTTCATTCAAATTGGGATGTTAAAACCGTCTGTGGGTTAGGGCGAGCAAAACATATTATTGATTCTCCAGTGTGTAGAGCTCATCGAGTATCTTCCGCTCTTTGATATTTCACTCGGCAGGCGCATCTGAAATTACCCCGAAGAGCCCTGCGATCATGTCGAGCCTAGAAAAGCCTGCTGCACCCCCGCTTTCGTCGTCGGCGGAATCGGCCAACGATGAAGTTGATTCCGGCTCGAACATAACGCCAGCAGGCGCGCCACTAGTGCCTACGACTTCGCCGCCCTCTGACTCATCGTCAAAGCTGAGCGGGAAGTCTACTTTGGCAGCCAGTAATGACGACTCAACAGGTAGCAGCGCTGACAAGGCGGCCGAAAGACGCGAGAAATTCAAACAACTGAAGATGAGACTGGTATGCAGCCTTCACTGGTCTTTCAATGTGAAATGTTAAGGTACTGTACTGACCAGATGTTGCGTTCGCTTAGAATCAATCCACCGCCGACAACAAGGAAGAACTATTTGCAGAATTCCGGCGACAAAAGACAGATCCCGCGGCCCAAGCGCGCCTGGAGCGCCGCAAAGCCGACGCGGAGCTCGAGCTGGCAAAGATCGAGGCCAAGGAAGACGGCGAGGACTTTGAACGGAAGCGGGCGTGGGATTGGACAATCGAGGAATCCGAGCATTGGGACGAGAGGATGGAACGGAAAAAGAAGGCGAAAGAGACCGCGTTGTTTGCTGGTAAGTCCTCGTGCGTTCCGTTGTCGAGCTAGTATTCGGAAGAACCATCGCCTGACTATAACTACCGCAGACTACACTCAGGCTGCCGAGAAATCATACGAGCGAGAGTTACGAGAACTTAAGCCTGACATGGAGGCGTATCTGAATGACAAAACAAAAGCTGTCGCGAAGTCGGGTCAGCTGATAGAGAAAGAGGACGGCCAACTGGTCGGAATCGATAGTGGCAAGCAATTTTACAGAGACATGAACTCCCTAGACTTTGCCGACAATAGGCCTCCAAAGGATGCCGTTGACAAGTTAGTGAAGAACATCAAGAAAGCGTGAGTGACGACCTAGGTTTAGAAATTGGTATTCTGTTCTCTTACACATCTTTACAGGGAGGAGCAGCGAATGAGGAAATCCAAGAGGGTCGCGAAGGAAGATGACGATATTATGGCCAGTAAGTGATATTTCATTTTATGTTTTGTTGTTGGGCTACAGAGGCTAACTGAGTATGCAGTCAACGACAAAAACAAAAAGTTCAACGCGAAGCTGTCTCGCTATTACGACAAGTACACTAAGGAAATCAGGGATTCATTTGAAAGAGGAACGGCGTTGTGAGCTATTATTGTTGGATTTGCAGTTTTGGGATGTATTTTTAATATAAACGTTTACGTGATCCCTTGCAAGGATTGTAGCAACTATATACATATGTCTCTGGAGTCTCTCGCGAGGTAGTGAGCGAGTGTGGGGAAATGGAGTTAGTCCTCAATGTTAAGTCTTACGCGGTATGCGATGCGTGGACTGCGAGATCGACAATCTGCTCTCGGTCCACAACGCCAGAAATCTTACTGTCCTCGATTGACTGGATTGCGGCCGCGGCAACAACCGAGGTCGAGAGCGGTTTTACTGTGTCGCTTGAAATCAGCGGAACATGCCCGCCGAGAATGTTGTTCACCGATCCGAGTGCCTTAAGACCGATTGCTGTGGTCATTGACATTGGACGTGAGGGATCAAACATGAAACCTGCAGTGTTAACATGAGGCACGGTTAGACATGGAGAAAGACAGGTACAGTAGAATGCAAATGGCGATATTACTTGGTCTTAGAAAAATCGGTCGCAATGTTGCCAACTCTGAAATCGCCTTTTCAGCTTCTCTCTTTGTTCGAAAATAGCCAGATGGAATTAGCGGGAAGTTTCCGGCTGCAGACACGAAGACGAAAGGCTTCGGGGGGCTCGTAGTTTTCGCGGTTTCGGTCGCCACCTTGATTGCTGATTACAGAAACAAAAGACGTACTGTTAGCCCCAAAGTATCATATGATAAGACTGATCTCCGGAATAAAGTTACCTAAGTCGCGGTTCATTGTCTCGTATGTTATAGGGTCTTCGACGGGATACTTTAGCGGATTGCGATTGAATTTGTTCCAGACGTTGCTCAGTCCATCCAATGGCGTCGGGCTCGCCGCAAACGTCTTGTAATATTTCGACTCAAGCAGGATTCCCAGTGAGTAGACCACAGCGTCGGCCGATTCAACGAAAGGCTGTAAGTCCTCCGGTCGCGCGGAGAGAAGATCAAATGACGCGAAGTTGACTTTGGTCGCCCATGCAGGCAGAGATTTGCCCCGAAATGCGTTTACTCCAGACCGGCTAAAATCCAATAGTGCGTTAGCTAGCACCGTGACAAGATCAGATACAGCACAGCGTTGTTTACCTTATAGACGTTACTTCCCACCCATGGGCAAGACCAACTTCACATATCTTCCTGCCTGCGATTCGATCAGCAGCTGCAAAAGTCCCCAAGAGAAAATAAATATATCGTACCTAGAAAACCTGTTCCACCGCAGACTAGCAATCTCTTTAATGATGCCATTGAAGTATACGACAGTTCGCTGACGAGAAATAACAAATTACAAGCTCCGCGCGGAATGACATCTGCGGGCGCGTGAACGGGAAGCACTAGACTTTTAGCGTTCGCAAATAATTAGCTGTAAATTAAATGTTAAGCAAATTTTGCTCACATTTAACGTTCACAAGCAAACTCTATAATTATCAGATTTGAGTTTGTAGACTTGAAATTTCTTGATTTCATCTTGATTCCCGTCCAGCTGTCTACTTTTGCATGCTCAGACTTAGACATAGCTGACAATGGAGTTTCGGCGGTCCATTATTTTGCGATGCCGCAATCGGTCGGCATTGACTAGCTTGTCTTCATCTGGCTTGTGTTTGTCCACCTACTCTACGGTCACTACGGCAATTCAATGTCGGGATTACTCCTCCGACAGTAGAATGGGAGACATACTCGAAGCTAACTTGCGGGCTGTGGCAAAGTCATATATGTCCGGACGATCAGAGGGTGGTGCCGGAAAACTGCAAAGTAATGCGACGTGGGACACCTTTCGAGTCAACATATCCCGTCAAAAGGTGGACAATGTTCCATACTCGTCTTTTCAACCCAGTGGGTGTCTCTGTCTTTGTCTCTCGATGTTGAAGTTAATGCTCACGGAAGATTTAGTGACTCCACTGCATCATGCATCGCTACGGCAGTTTATCATTCCTGAAATTGACATGAGCGAAATCCCCGAGAAATTCAAATCTGAGCATCCATTTTATACGCCCGATAGCGTCGGCACATTAACAGCCCTGTTGGCACCCGCCCACGACGCATTCGAGTCGCAGTACCATACCCGGGACATCAGGCGGCCCGAGCATAATGTTGTATTGCAGTACATGGACGCACGAGACTTTTCCAGAACAAATAGGTTTTCACGAGAGAAGTTGAATTTGCTCTTACCATCTCTCTCGGAATCTATGGAAGAGAGTTTGCGTATAATATCAGAGCAAGAAAAGGTATAGCCGAAACTGAGATCTTCTTCAGACTTGCAGATTTGAATATCTAATTGGATTGAGTTAGGAACTTCAACAGCTGCTGTCCAGTCTGAGAAGTGCATCAGGCTCAGACGAAGTGCTGAAAATCTGGAATGATCGATCAGAAACAGAAGATGCAAGAGTGGCTTCCCTACATTTCTTGATCAACGCATGGTTCGGAGGAGAACACGATGCAACTCTAAGCTTAATTTTAACAGAATATTGGAAAGGGCTTAAAGCACCTACGCCGTCTAGCATCGTGCCTTTGCGAAGCATTTTCCTCTTCGTCAAGAAAAACTCGTCAGGAAGGACACGCTCCGAATTGGCAAAGTTTGCTAGAGGGATGGAAAGCAGTACGTACCAAGACTTTTCATGTGCTCTCCTGCCCTGATAGCTGACCATTTTACTACTTTTCCAGTTAAAAAGATATATCGTGAAACGTTCGGCTTAACCGGCCTTCCCGAATCGTGTATTGAGCCATACCTCGAAGCGCTCGACTCAATTGGCGAAGTTGAGCAGGCTATTCGCGTACTGTTTGGCGCGCGGATATGTGGCCTCTCACCACGTCCGGATACAGTCATAAACATACTCAATAGTCTTGTTGATGCGAACTCGACGATAGATACAAAGCAAGTCAGTATGCGTTTTCGATTTTTTGAGGAAAATATTGGAGCCTTCAGGCCATATTTCGTGTCGACACAGAATCCGCCAGAAGGAATAAAATTTCTACTGGAATGGCTGGTAACGACTCCGGACGAGGTCTACGCTGTCTTCAACTTGTGTGTCCGATCGTTGTCCAGTAAGGCTTCACTAAGGGCCAATCAGTCGCTCTTTGTTACAGCCATGGGACGGACTATACTAAGAAACGAGTATTTCGGACCCACGGAGTCAGTCCGCGCAGTCGTTGCGCTAGCCCAGATGCGGGCAATTATCACAAAGATACAAAACGAGCTTGGCGACGGCTTTGACTCTGAAGTTTGGGACGTTTGCAACAAGGTTCTTGGATTTCCGGTAAATACGTAATTCGACATTAATTTGTACTGTACATACATACATACATACATACATAGGACAAAATGCAATCCATGGCTCTGTATATTACATTTATGTGGAAGGTGGACGCCCGGCGATTATTGCACTGGATGCCAGCTTGCTCTTCAATTGGCAGTACCGCTTGACTATGAGAACTATGAGAGCGACCGTCGCAAGCCTCCCGACGAGCGCCTTTGAAACTTGACAGTAACGGCAACGACCAGCAGCAAAATAATCAGGCACAAAAACAAAATAACCTTGCATTTCTGTGTTCGCGCTTGGTAATGTGAAGCCTAGATGTCATGTCAGCCCACCCAATTACATATCCATGCAGTTTTTTGCTCTACTTGTCATACCTGTCGCAACTCCGTATCTGCAGCCTTCACATGAACTTTCATGTTTTCGATATTGTAGTCAATTCTGTCGAGCACTGTGCCTTGGTCGATGACCATTGTCTGTAAATCTTTGAAAATGTCTGCCAATTCAAGGATGCCCTGTGCGATCTGTGTGATTTCTGCTTCGCGCTGTCTGATGGCCTGGTCATTGGACGACTGCACCAACTCTGCGGACTGCTGTATTTGTGACTGTGAAAATGAAACATCGTCGAGGTCTTCATCAAGAAAGGATGTGGTGTTCGTGACCATAGGTAAGCTGGCCGCCCTGTTCCCTCGAAGCTTTTTGAGATATGCGGATTGCTTCTTTCTGAAGAGTGTAGTCGATTCTTGGACTTTTGTTGCGAGTGCGATAGTCATGTTTTTGCTCATGTTGATCTGAGAGGACGTGGGATGAGATTGTTGGAGTAGGACGTCGAGCTTTTGTATCAGTCTCTGACATTCGTGGAAGTGCTATCAAGATCAAAACTGCATGAGAATTCCTTGCCATTGAGATTCGTTCTGATATAACAATAGGACCAAATTACCTGGGTGATGTCGGAGGTTAGACTCTCGATAGCACTCTCTTGTTGCGATCTGTCGTCGAACCCAGGTAGGACGTGATCCTGATGTAGCTTATCAAGTTGGGCACTCTTGGTTTTGACGAGATCCAGTATCTCATCAACCTCGTCGCTGACGTCCGTCCAAGAAGGGGGCAGCACGTCAAGTTCTATTGCTGGGTCGCCTAATCCGAGCCCGCCGCCGCCATCAAGCGCCTGTCCACCACCACCGACCCCACTTCTCGATACGCCTATACCGCTGCCATCACTAAGCAAGGGGTTTCTGTCTTCGTCGTCCGCTATGCGCGGCAGCATCGACTGCGTGAGCGCAAGCGACGATCCATAAGCGCTAGCAGATCCGGTGCCGGTGGTGGAGTAAGGGAAGGTGGCAGGATGGCGGGCGTATGATTGGCGATATGAGTAGTAGAGACTCGTGCGGTCACGAAACATTCGAAATCAGTTACGCTCGGCTGCACCTGAGGCAGCGAAGCCTTGTGACGATAAAGAACGAGAGCAATAGGAGGGTTCTATTTTATGATTCAAACGAGCATAACGTGACAGCCATCGAAGACCGCGCCGCACGCAGCAGCTTTTAGTTCGCAAATTGAAATGCACCTATCGTCATGATTCACGTTCACGACGAATGTGCTCTTGGCTTCGTTTGATCAATTAATCCATTCAATGTTATATTATATTGTTACACGCTTCTATAGTCTATATTGTGTTGCGTGGCTGCTCTCAAGTTCTGCTTTCTTCACCTTCACATCTATCGTCCTGGCTTCGACGACGTCATCGATTATCCGAGTCGAAGATAGAACATGCAATCGAAATTTGAAACTGACACTCGTACTCTATACTTCTTGCAAGCTGTCTTGTCTCGATATCGATTTGTCGCCACTAATACGGAGAATACCAGAACTGTCGTCGTCCTCTATGTGTCTAATTACTCCGCTGGATCCATGGCAAGGACTGCTTTTTCATCGACAGTGCACCGTATGGGCTACTAGCCGGACTTGATGCACCATGTGACACGCCGTGTCTGGGGCATATACCACGCCTGTTCTTGACAACGTGTGTCGTTCCCGCGCAATAACCTTGGCTATACACATGGTTTATGCATTTTCCGTACTTGTGTCTGTTCCACGAAGCGAAATGTCAGTCAGATGGATCGTGACCGGATAGCCGTGGTAGCGACGAGGTGAGGTGACTTACATAGAACGGAAGCCGCAAGACCACTCTTCCCATGTCCAGCAACACATGAATGGTATATACGGGATCCTTTCGGTGTCACTTTAGTTTCGCAGCTGATGCCTGGAGGTGCACAATGATGGACTATATGCTCCAACAAAGCAACCGTGAAAAGGGTATCGATTCAATTTGGCCCGACGACCTGTGGAACTGCGAGAGAATGTTGTGTTCAGCGTCGTCGTAGCAAAGTTACCGAATCGACAACCGCGCGCTGAAGAAGGACCGGCGTCACCTCTACGGATGCTCGCACCGTCTTATAGTACAATCTTTGGATATATTTCATTAGTAGTTGCAAGTATCATGAGGCGGTTGCAGTGTTAGATGATCATACTCTCCCTGCAGGGTGTGCTGGAGCCTCATGAGCACTCTTCCGGATATCTGTGACGCCTGGTGTTCCGTTCGTTCAAAGACATGCGCATATACCGGCGAAAGAGGCCACGGCATGGATGTCATAGCCGCAATGCGATAGTCGTGAAGTGCAGACGTCGACATCACGAGTTTTCCTCACGTTGCGGCCAAGATGGTATTCTGCATTCACATTTGTGTCCCGGCTTGATTGGGATGGTTTTAATACCCGTTTTATGCAAGAAATAGGGCTGTCTATATTTCGTTCTGTGTCCTGCTCTCACTGGATAGTTAGTACCAATCTCTCGCGAACCTTACAAAATATTAAGAATAATATATTCTCGCTGTCAATCTGCGCACGACACGGTCGCTGTAGTTTTTGTGGTGAGCCTGGTTAACTAATTGCTTTGACAGGATTGTATTGTCTACGTGCCATGTTTACAACCGAAACCGGACATGGTGCAAGGGTCTGTTTATGCGTATGAGTTGAGGCCGACTTTGCGTTACCTGAAGCGACGAGAGAGTCTGTCTTGAACTGTGGTGGTCGGTGGTGCGTTAAAACTAATACACAGGGACCAGATTTTTTGCATTTGTTTGATTGCGAGTAGCAGACCTCAAGTTGTCCTGCTCGTACCGCGCTTTCACCTGAGCATGCACACCGGAGTAGCGGTCAATCACATGTTTTGTCCCGATAGATCGAGAGAGTCAGCCCTAACCTGCTCGACTTTGCCCCATAGCGGACTTTTGATTTGCAGTTGCTTAGATGCTGTTTAGAAACATATTTAAAGCCAAATAAAAACATGCAAAAGAGTTAACATGAGTAGAGGTGATGTTTGATCCTAACAGAGAGTCAGCCCTAACCCCACTAGACTTCGGTTAATGGCGGACTGTTTGATCTGCAGTTGCTTCTATTTCCTCTGTAGTTTCCGCCTCCGATTTCCAACCGTCATGGACTCTATGAAGGAACGAGAATTTCCAGCAATGGCCGACAAGTCTATTCAACCATTTGATCAGCCAGAGAAGGCGGATCAGCCAGAGAAGGTGCGAATCCAGTAACACTACACAGACAAATACTTTATGCAAACACTAACGCGTTTCACTACTCCCAGAAATCCCGTCCTCTCTCGCCAATTCTGGCCGTCGATTCTCAAGCCGTTCTGTCAGAAGAGCCTGCGGAAATATCTTTATACGAGGACTCGTCTTCCATTTCCTCGGCTATATGTGACATTGACCTTCGCGGTTCGCTCAGCAGATTTCTAATTTTGGTTGATTTGTCGGGAAATAAGATGCAGACAGACGTGACGAAATTGGTGGATGAGAATCTTCGAGAGGCTCCGCATTCTCCGCAAGGAGACCCGACGGAAATAGCGGATACCCTGGAACTGGTGTGGCGTTTCTGGGACGGAAATGAAGGCGATTTGGCGACTCTCGCGATGATGACTTATGCATTCCCAGTCACGCGTCTGGGTATCAGGATGACGAGCAATGCGCAGTGGTCTAAGGAACCATTACCCCATAGGGATGGCTTTCAGCATGATCTGCCAGTGCCTAAACCACGTTTTTCCATCGGCTACACAGGAGGCACAATCTGGTCAGCTGCGGAAATTGATACCCTATGTGATGTTAGGGTAGAGCCATATACACAACCGACGCAAGGCATTGTGCTTCCCTTTTTCGTTGTCGAGGTGACATCGGAAGCTGCGGGCGGCACATTGTACGCAGCCGAGAGTCGAGCTGCGGTCAGTGGTGCTCACAGCGTGAACTCATTCCGCTGGCTGTGCCAGCAAGCAGATCCCACACGGATATTGGCGGCTGCAGATTCAGTGTCATTCTCGGCATGTATCAGTCAGAGATGCGTCGTCTTTCACATTCACTGGTACTCTCCGACGGAAGAAAAGTATTACATGTCCCTTATTGACAATTTTTTTCTAACTTCTGAGGCTGGCATCAAAGCATGCCACGACATGGTGGAAAGCATCATGAACTACGGAATGAATGTCAGACTCGCGGAGGTGAGAAAGGTTCTGGAGTCTTTGAGGATAGTACTTGAGGCGAGTGAAGGTCAACCTGAGAGTGAAGATCAGTCTGAGGTCTAAGGATGATGATTCCGATGAGAGACGCAGAAAGTGGGGGGAACGGGATTAGGAAGGCACTGAGGGATTGGCGTATCGGCTATTTGCTGCATTTTGCTCAAGGAGTTATATTGGTGTTATTGTGTGAAGTGATATCAGAACGACCATGGTATATATTGCCAGTGTATATAATTAATAAGTAATAAGGTGAATTGCAAATTTACAAATATTCGACTAGTGCAATTGCAATAGGCCGTATTGCCTGGTTAGAAAGTTTGTTTCTTGATCATATGTTCTGAGGGTCCTCTCCACGGCACCATCTCCAAGCGCCCAGGGCTGCCCTGCCAGATCATGTTCGTCGAGTCCGGCACCGTCATGTCACCGTCCACGACACTTTTACGACTTCCCCGGCCACGTCACCGCGACGGCACATCGCGGGCGACCTGAGTCCCGACATCAGCGCCATCGACGCGTCCTAGAGAGAAGCGTCAGCGTATTCTGCTCATCAAGACCAAGCCGAACGAGAACTCGCTCCGTGTCTGCAGGTCAGCACAGACCGACAGGGTATGAGAGTTTGGCATTATCGACGTTTACGTGATGCTCGGCCCGGACGCGGCGCCGGTGTTTCAGTACGGCGCGCTGACCGGCTACTCGGCCCTGCCGCCAACGTATGCACTTGGCTATCACCAGTGAAGATGGAACTACAATTCCGAAGAGGATTGTATCGATGTCGACGCCAGCTTCGACAAGCACAATCCCATGCGAAACTATTTCGGCCGCCAGTTGATTAAGCCAAAGAACGCAGTGCGCCGCAAGCTAGATTGCCATAAGAGCAGCTCATGCTTCGAGCTCGTTGAGCCAGAGAACCCAGCATACATACAACACAGCAACACATGAATGCGACATACGGGATTCTTTCGGTGTCACTTTTGTTGCGCAGTTGATGCCTGGACGTGCACAACGATGGGCTATATGCCGTACTAAAATCGTGAAAAGGATAGCGATTCTATTTGATCCGACGACCTGTGGAGCTGCGTCGTCATAGCAAAGTTTTTGAGCTACGATGATCAACCGCGTGCTGAAGAAGGGCCGGCATCACCTCTACAGATGCTCGCACCGTCTTACAGTACAATCTTTGGATATATTTCATTAGTATGCAAGTATCATGAGGCGGTTGCAGTGTTTTCTTGTTCTTACTCTTCCTTCAGGTGTGCCGAAGCCTCATGAGCACTCTTCCGGACGTCTGTGACGCCTGGTGTTCCGTTTGTTCGAAGAAGAGGCCACGGCATGGTGTCATAGCCGCAATGCGTTCCCGAGTTGTCCTCACGTTGCGGCTAAGATGGTATTCTGCATTCAAATTTGCGTTGCGGCTTGATTGGGGTAGTTTTAATACCCGTTTTATGCAAGACATAGGGCTGTCTATATTTCGTTCTGATATTCTCGCTGTCAATCTGCGCACGACACGGTTGCTGTAGTTTTTGTGGTGTGCTTGGTTACCTAGTTGCTGTTGACAGCTTGCATCGTTTACGCAGTGTGTTTGTTTATAACCAAAACCGGACATGGTGCAAGGGTCTGCCTGTGCGTATGAAGTTGAGGCTGACTTTGCATTAACTGAAGCGATGAGAGAAGTCTGTCTTGAAATGTGGTGGCCGACGGTGCGTTTGAATTAATACGCAGGAACCGGCCTCTTTTGATATTGTTCGACTGCGAGTAGCACATGTGGGGACCGCAAGTTGTCTTGTTCGTATTTACTGTGCTTCCTAGAGGCTGAGGATGCGCTAGAACAGGTACTTGTGAATGAAGTTGGCCGCTTTTTTGTTATTTCGGATCCTTTGTAGTTTGACAGATGTCCGTGGTTTTTTTTCTTGATTCTAATAAGACATTTACAATTTACAGGAAGACAAAGAAGAAAGTACACTTAATTTTTAGAATTGCTTGTTGTGTCCATTGTTGTTGTCGTTAATGGGATGTCAAAACTATACATTTGAGCCGCGCGAGTTGAGTTTTGGTCGAAAGGCTCGAAAGACTCGAAAGATCTGGCAGCCCCTGACTGAGGATCATCCAAAACTCCCTTGATCCTGCAGCAGTTCAGCCGGCCGTCGTCCTGTCCTTTTCCCCTCGTCTTTCTCAAACAAGCCACACGTCAGATCTGCAATTAAAACGCAAAGAACGTTACGATGGTGGTTGACTACTCTAAATGGGACAAGCTCGAATTGTCCGACGACTCTGATATCGAAGGTAAGAGAGAGCCCACCCACACTATGTGATCTCACGCCATGCAACACAACTCAACGTGTTGCGGCATTGACGCTAATCGCGCGCCTGCGAAATAGTGCACCCTAATGTCGACAAAAAGTCGTTCATCAAATGGAAGCAGCGCGACATTCACGAGAAGCGCGACCAGCGGCACCATGAGATCGAGACGCTCAAGGCCGAGAATGAAATGAACAAGGCCCTGCTGGCGAGGGTCACGAATCTTATAACGAGCCTGAAGGCGATCCCGGAAGAGTCGGCGGACGACATAAACACGGTCGGCAAGGTTCTCCAGGGTTCGTTTGCGGAAGATGCCGACCAGCGGCCGGCGGCGGTGGGATCGTCGTCGGACGCCGCGCCGGGGCCGACGTACGGGGAAATGATGGAGTCGCTCGTATCGCTGGTCAAAGAAGAGGTGTCGAAGAAGAAGACCGGGCCGTTCGTGAGGATGATGATATCGACGTTTGGGGAGCATAAGAACAAGATCACGCAGTTACAGAACGAGTGCGCCAAACGACTGGACGAGCTGTTGAGGGAGGAGTCCAAGCACATCACGTCGGAGAATATGCACATTGGATTCGATAGCACGATGGTTTCAAAAGCCAAAAAGCCCGACGAGACGTCCAAAGCCGCGCACCAGTCGTCGAAGAAAGAGAAGACCCAGCACATTGAAGTTCTCAACTCGTCGGCGGCGGCCAGCGCGTCGTCGTCAAGCCAGTCGAGCCAACAGAGGCAGCCTGTCAAAGACGACGAGGATTCCGGCAGCGTCGCGGACGACGAGGCCGAGGTCACGGACGAGGACTACAAGATTTCGCCTCTGGCCGAGAAGTTCGCGGCCATCCAGATCGGAGAATACCGGAAATGCCTCGAGTTCATTGGCAGTCATCCCGAGGTCGTGTCGGAGGAGGAGGCCGACGGCATCCTTTTCGAAGCGTTTGGCAAGGAAATGAAAAAGGACTACGCAGGCGCGAAGCGCAGTGTGCACAACGCGCTGCTGCTGCAGTACTGCGCGCGCCTGGGCCGCGACGGCGTGACGGTGTTTTTCAGGAAGATCATGTCGCCACAGCACCCGTCGCTGTCGGCGTTCATGCAGGATGTCGAGCAGACCTACAAGCACATCAAGCAGCGGTCTGTGGTGCTGCTGGAGGAACAGCAAGAGCAAGTCGAAGAGGAAATTATCGACCTGGACACGATCACGGACGAGCGACTCGAAGAGCTTGGACTAACGCGTGAAGATATCGAGAAATTTCGACGAGAACAGGAAGAGAAAGATGCCGCCGAAGAGGCGGCGGATGACAAAGACAAACAGTAGGAAACTATGACCAGGGGGTGCACGTCTCACTTGATTTGTTTATGATTGGGAGGAAAGGTGTAATTTTGTAAATGATATTCTGAAAGTACAAAATCGGAAGCGTCTGCGTCAACCTCTTGCGTGCTCAATGCGAACAAAAAAAGGCGTCGCTGGTGAAAAACAAAAGACAAATGTCATCGTCAAGGTACATTACAATAGGTTACATTTTTGACAACACATAGTATGATAACAATAAATGGCAAATTTCATTAGGCGGGAACTACTTGGACAGCTGGAACAAAAGGTCGTGTCAGCAAACGAAAACAAATACAGGCACGGACGCGTCAGGACACTTACCATTAGCGAAACGAATTCGTTGAAGTCAATTCGGCCGTCATTGTCTGCGCGAAATCAGTTAGCATCATCGACGGCAGGAGCAGGAGTGAGTGTAGACTTACTTGTGTCGGCCTCTCTGATCATCTGGCTAACCTCCTCCTCGGTCAGGCGCTCGCCGATCGAGGTCATGACGTGTCGGAGCTCGTCTGTTGAAATGAAGCCGTCGTTGTCTCTGTCGAAAACGCGGAAGGCTTCTCTGATTTCCTCTTCGGAATCGGTGTCCTTCATCTTGCGCGCCATCATCGTGAGGAACTCTGGTGCGAAAAATTATAGTTTAAGTCTTCGTATTCAGGAACTGGACACGTCCGGGAAAAGGCACAACAACGTACCGGGAAAGTCGATGCTGCCGTTGTTGTCGACGTCAACTTCGTTGATCATGTCCGCCAGCTCCGCCTCGGATGGGTTCTGTCCGAGACTTCGCATGACGGTGCCGAGCTCGCTGGAGTTGATCTGGCCTGCGCGTCGATGACATTAACATGGATGGCCCTCGCTTCGCACCGCAGCGCCGCATTATGCACGACGCAGACAGAAGGAGATCCACCATACCATCGCTATCACGGTCAAACAGGGCGAAGGCTTCTCGGAATTCGGCGATTTGTTCGTCGGTCAGTTGGTCGGCCTGGCGGGAATGCAGTGATTAGCGCCCAGACAGATCAGGGGGAAGGAAGGGGAAGAGACTCGGCGAGAAGCCGCCGGGAACGGCCGGACGCGACGCACCATTTCTGCTTACGGGGCGAACGAGGGCGGGCGGTGGTCGTGGAGGATCGGGTTGCGCGATGCGGACGGGGCGGAGGATATAAATATCTGCGGTTGTTGATGGTCGAACGAAGCAGAGCGACTGGCGAGTTACGTAGACGGGTTCAAGCTTTTTGGCGCTTTGGGTGCGGACACGTGACCGGCCCCGGGCACAGCCTGCCGTGGCGGTGCAGGGCTGGGGCTGTGCCTGGCTCTTTTCTCGTTCCCGGACTCGGGCATGTTGAACGAACTGAACTGCATACTCTGAACCAACAAGCCCGTCCTCTCCAAGCAACCGACACCGCGCTCGCCCTTCTCGCACGCGGACTTGCCTGGCTCGCGTTCTCACACAATGCGGTGTCCGTTTCCCGCGGTCCGGACCGCCGTGTCCGGCCTGCGCCCGGCATGCCCGTCCGTCGCCGCCGTGCGCCCCGGGCTTGCCATGTGCCCTCTGAGGGCACATGTCCTTCGCCTGCCGCCGCCAGCGGGCCCGTCGCTTGTGTGCCCGGTCCGGAGATTCCACTCGCTGCCGCCCCTGCAGCGGGAGATACCCTCGCCAACACCGTCCTCGCAATCTCCGCCGCCGTCGACCTCGAAATCGTCGTCCTCATCGTCCTCGAGCAACGACACCGAAGATGCCTCTATGTCAGACGGCTTTGGCAGGTCCGACAAGGCTGACAAGGCCGCAGTGGTGGACCTCTCCGCGAAGCTGTCTTCTCGCGAGGTCCCGCCTCCCAAGACGGCTGGGTTGAACGAGATTGTCCGGCTGTTTAAGCTTGCACGTCAAGAGGCATGGCCATTGAGTGGTAACGTGTCCCCGGCTAGCCTTAGAGATTTTTGACCTTCACGCGCCAAATTGCTGACTAGACGATCCTCTGTCGTACAGGTGCTTTCGCTCTCCTATGCCTGACGTCTGGCCTCAGCCTAGCTGTTCCGTGCGTGTAGCCGCTTTGTCTTCATGTCGAATCCTTCGGTGCCTGCTTTTCTAACCTTTTGACCTTGCACAGATTTGCAATTGGCAAAATCCTGGACGTCGCAACAGGCAAAATTGCCGACAGCTCCATCTTCGGCATGACTCTCCACCAGTTCTACGGTGTCTTGGGAGTTATCTTTGTCGTCGGCTCCGTTGCGAACTTTGGCCGCGTCGCCATCCTGCGAACCGTCGGCGAGCGGCTCGTCGCACGGCTGCGCTCCCGGCTCTATCGACAGACGGTCATGCAAGGTATTTCAGCTCTGTCGTCTTTTTCTGTCGCGACGCAGTTTGGAGCTGTAATTGCTAATAGAAACATTGTGCAGATGCCGAATTCTTTGACGCAAACCGCGTCGGTGACTTGATCTCAAGATTGTCGAGCGACTCAAATATCGTTGCCAAGTCATTGACGCAGAACGTTTCCGACGGATTGCGTGCCATTGTTTCCGGCACCGCTGGCGTCTCAATGATGGCGTACGTCAGTTTACAGTTAACTGTACGTAATGCCCGATCTCACTTACACGTTGGCTAGAGCATGTACTAAAACTAAATCGCACAGGGAGTCATGCTGATAATAGTCCCGCCCGTCGCGATATTTTCCTTCGTCTACGGCCGACGGATACGTACCGTCGCACGCGAGACTCAGCAAGCTCTGGGAGCCGCGACAAAGGTGGCCGAAGAACGCCTCAGCAACATCAAGACCGCTCAGTCGTTCTCGGGCGAGATACAGGAAGTGCACAGGTATAACGAGCGGATACGAGAAATCTTCGGTCTTGGCAAGCGCGAGGCTCGCTATAGTGCCATGTTTTTCAGTTTGGTGAGTATTTTTCGCCGCCGAATTTAGGGGGAAAAAGGTAAAGCCGCTGACAATAAAATGTTGGTTTGGATTAGACGCGGTTTTCGGGAGATTTAACGATTTTGGCCATTCTCGCGGCTGGGTCCGCGATGGTTACGTCCGGCGCAATTTCAATAGGCGAGCTCTCGTCGTTCATGATGTACGCCGCCTACACGGGCGGCTCCATGTTTGGGCTGTCGTCGTTCTACGCCGAGCTGATGAAGGGAGTCGGCGCGGCGAGCAGGCTGTTTGAGCTCGAAGACCGCAAGCCCAAGATCAAGGCGACCGTGGGAAGGCCCGTGCCGAATAACGGGCAAGGAGTCATCGAGTTCAAGAACGTCCAGTTCGCGTACCCCACCCGGCCGGCGGTGTCTATCTTCGACGGGCTGTCGTTCGCAGTCTACCCGGGCAAGAACGTGTGCATCGTTGGACCTTCCGGCAGTGGCAAGAGCACAATCAGTATGGCTGAATTTGATTGCATTTTGTCTATATTTCGCTCTAACATAACCATTAGGCCAACTGTTGCTAAGGTTCTATGATCCTCTCAGCGGAGGCATCACCATCAACGGAGAGGACATCAGAGAATTCAATCTGAAATCGCTGCGGCGGACAATCGGAACCGTCTCGCAGGAGCCGATCTTGTTTTCGGGCTCGATCGCGGAGAACATCGCGTACGGCAAGGCCGACGCGACGCGAGCGGAGATCGTCACGGCCGCCAAGCGCGCGAACTGCGGGTTCATCGAAGGTATGCCGTCGCCGGGTTCAAGTCACACTACTGCCGACTTTTTTTTTGTCTAACATGGTCATTTGCGTCTAGACTTCCCCGACGGCCTGGACACGCAGGTGGGCGCGCGCGGCGCGCAGCTGAGCGGCGGGCAGAAGCAGCGGATCGCGATCGCGCGGGCGCTGATCCGCGACCCGGCCATTCTCATTCTCGACGAGGCCACGTCCGCGCTCGACGCCGAGTCCGAGTCGGCCGTGAACGAGGCGCTCGTGCGGCTGATGCGGAGCAACACGACGACCATCTCGATCGCGCACCGGCTGTCGACGATCATGCGCAGCGACTACATCATCGTCCTGAACGGCTCGGGCCAGGTGGCCGAGCAAGGCACGTTCAAGGAGCTGTGCTCGAACCCGGAGACTTTTTTTTCCAAGCTGTTGATGGACAACCAGTACTCGCTTGACGAGGACTCGGAGAGCGAGGAGAGTAGACTGAAGGAGGAAGAGGAGGAAATTCTAAAAGAGCAGCTTTTCGACAAGCTGCTGGACGAGCAGGAGGAAGAGAGGAAAAATAATGAGCGGGATTCGAGACCTTTTTAAGCCTTGTAGTATATAATAGTCTTGATGCCTTTGTGTATATAGTATGCATGTATAGATAATCGTGTGTGGTTTTTTTATGGGCAGCAGTAATATGGGCGTGGCTGACCATGGCCATATCTATTCGTATCAATTCCATTCACACACATTCCCATAACAAAGACAACAATAGCAAAGATTTAAAGATACACAAGTCTAAATAACTGAGGGCTTATAATATAGAGATTTAGTAGCCCTTCGCGCCCGGCGCGTTCGGATCGTTCTTGAGCGACAGCAGAAGCTCCCGGAACCGCGACTTGTCGACGGTGGATGTCCGGGCGTTCTTTTCCGACAGGTCCAGAAGCTTCGTGATGCGCTCCCACGTCGTGCCGCCGGCAACGGTGCTTTCTTGTGACTCGATGAATTCCTTCTCCTCGGCTCTGTGCGACGTTGTCAGTACTCTCTCCTGCGTCGGACGGCTCTCTTTTTGTGGGCCAATGCGAACCTGGTCTGTTCGATCGCCTTCTCCTTCTTGTTGTTGTAGTTGTCGTAAAAGTCGTCGATCGACTGCTGGGCGGCGTTCCGCGTGTCGCGCTTGCGCGCCTCGCTCTGTTCGTCCCGGCGCTGGATCGCGAGCTCTGTGCGCTCCCGCCATTCCCTGTTACGGCCGGGCGTTAGTGATTGCTTTGCCGGCAATGATCAATGGAACACAGATAAAAAGCATACTTGACTGCATCCGATTCTTCTTCCACGACGGGCGCAACCGGCACAGGCGGCTAGAGTACATGAGTTAGGATCCGAGGAGTTCTCGATGGCGTAGAGGCAAGGGCCGGTGATGGGGCGGACCTCATTGTTCGCAGCCACGAAGAACGGCAGGTCCTTCTTCGCCTGCTCGAGCACGTCGACGCCGCTCTCGTCGAGGAGGTCGTCGCCGTCGCCGAGGAGATCGCCCGAGCCGGCGAGCGCGGCCGCGTCGGACTCGCCGAGGACGGCCTTCTCGCGGGCGAGGAAGCCCTCCTCCGTGGCCGGCACGCCAAAGTCGACGGCGTCGGCGTCGTCGGCGGCGGCGGCGGCGATCGCCTGCGCCTCGGTCTGGCCGCCGTCAATCTCTTCGAGGGACGGGAAGTAGGACATGTCTTTTCTGGGGGGAGGCTGTGCGAACTAGATTGTTGTGCTGGTTTGGCGGGAGCTGGGTGGGTTGTGGGAAGTTGTATGTGTGTCTCGAGGGAAGTCGTGCGTGTGGCTGGTGGTGAGGCTCAGGCCCAAATCCCAGATCTTCAAGAAATAAAAACCGGGCAATCAATTTCAAGTATCTGGGTCGTCACCTTCGTCTTGATCCTCCTCCTCCTCGCCGCCTCGACGCTTGATTTGGCTGCCGCTGCCGGATTCTGTTGGACACTACACTCGCGGGGGACGGGCACGCGCTACACCGGGTCTGAGAGAAGAACAAAAACCATGTCGTACTCGGAGGATGTAGTCGTCAGCAAGCTCTCCGGCGTCAACGAGACGCAGGAATCCATCGTCAACATCTCACAATGGGTAGGTCATTGCTCGGCGGTTTGTTACTGTAGAAGATTTTTTAGAAAACAAATTACCATGAGTCAACAGTGGCGGAGGGCAATTGTGCTGATCATTTGGTTTCTTCTTTCCTCTATAGCTCATGTTCCATCGACGGCACGCAAAGCAGAGCGTCAAGACGTGGGCGAAGGTCCTCAATGACGGTATGTTGGGTTCTTGTCCTCTGCTGTCGAAGATTTTTTTTTGTTTTCTGGTCAGCGGGCTGACTGTGTGTAAAACACTGTAGCGTCGACCCATCGGAAACTGGCGCTCATCTACCTCGCGAACGAGGTCGTGCAGCAGGCCAAGCTGCGCAGTCGAGACGAGTTCTTGGTTGCCTTCTCTCCGGTACGACGTTCAGTGTGACGTGACGGATAAGCGGGGAGCAAGCTGACGTTTTCCCGGTTTCATATGCTACTAGATCATTGCCGAGTCTCTGGACAACGCGTACAGGCAGTCCAACGCCGAGGTGCAGGGCAAGATCAGACGGGTCGTGGACGTTTGGCGGAGTCGCGAGATCTTGTCCGGGAGTGTTTTGTCAGACATCGACAGGCATCTCGAAGGTACGCTGCTTTCTCTATCCCCTCTGTCTCTGATAGATCGCGATACTGACGCAACGCTCGCGCGTCGCCAGACGCGGACAAGAAGAAGCCAAAACAAATCGGCGGCTCGCGGCGGCTCGGCTTCGGCCTCGGCCTGCCGCCGGAGCTGTCCAAGCTCGTGGCCGCCAACACCGCCGTCGGCACGCGCACGAGCGCGCTCGCCGCCGCCGTCGCGCCCGCGACGAACTCGTACGCGGCCGTGTTCGACGCGGACGCGCTGCCCGCGCCGGCCGAGTACGCGGTCCAGGTCGAGCGGGTCCTGGCCGAGCTCGCGCTCGCGGTCACGGCCGCCGACGCGCTCGCGGCCGCGCGGCGCGACTACGTCGGCCAGCTCGAGGACCTGCTGAAGCTGAACAAGGCGGCGCTGGACGCGGAGCTCGCCCAGCAGGCCGACCTGCGCGCCAAGCAGAAGCACGCGCTCGAGACGCAGGAGGACATCCAGGAGATGCTGACGGGCAAGCCGCGAGCCAGGGATCCTGCGGGGCCGGACAATGACGTCGTCATGAGCACCGACGGGGCCACCGACAGCAAGGCCGACGCGGCCATCAGCAACACCAACAACAACAACGACGAACAGACAACAGGCGAACAGAAAGCCTCGTCGAACGAGGACTCGTTCATCGACGTCTCGGATCCGGTGTACATACCACTCTCGCGCGAGTCGTCCGCCGAACCGCCGAGCAAACAGGCAACCCCGGCACCGCTCTCGGGGCTCGAAGGTCTCGATCCCGCCATCGCCGAGTTCCTGTCGTCCATCGGCAAGGATGATGCGACAGCGGCATAGAGCGAAACTACTTTTTTGTTTGGATGGAGAGGGAAGGACAAGTGAACGGAGTGAACTGCTTCACGAATTCCTCTTGCAGCCTTTTTGTTTTGGCTTGCTAATCGCGGTTCGAACAGAAAAGGGATTGTGGTTCAGTATGGGAGTAGCCCATACCTGCAGGGACTTCGGATGGGTTTGTAATATTGTCTCGATGTCAGTTTTAATAACGAACTTCAGTTTTGTTTATCAAATTCCTCTGAATTCCAGTCACAGCTGTTGCTCAAAGCAGAAAAAGATTTACAGACATTCTATGATTTAATTCATTACTCGTCCTCACACAAAAGTAATATCGCGTGCTATTCAAACATCTCGACAAACAGGTTTTTGTTGGTTTACAATAAAATAAAAAAGAGGAAAACTCATGCGCCGGGTTGTCAATAATGAGGAATTGGTTGTATGTCGATGAAAATGGCAACCGGTGGGAGGGCGGGGGAAAGTATTAGGGGAACTGCAGCTTTTTAGAAGTGGATGGCCTTCGAGTATGTCTGAATAGGGAAAACAGAATTAGTGATGGATTCTTTTATCAAGATAAAACAATCAATGAGAAAACTTACGGCCATGGCAGCCTCCTTGAAGGCCTCCGAGAGGGTAGGATGGGCGTGGCATGTGCGGGCGATGTCTTCTGAGCTGGCGCCGTACTCGATCGCGAGCGCGCCCTCGGCGATCATCTCGCCCGCGTTCGGGCCCATGACGTGGACGCCGAGCACGCGGTCGGTCTCCTTGTCCGCGATCAACTTGACCCAGCCCTCGGTGTCGAGGTTCGTCTTGGCGCGCGAGTTCGCCGCGAACGGGAACTTGCCGACGTTGTAGGGCTTGCCGGTCGCCTTGGCCTGCTCCTCCGTGATGCCGACCCAGGCGACCTCGGGGTGGGTGTACATGACCGACGGGATCACGCCGTAGTTGACGTGGCCGTGGCCGCTCTTGATGTATTCGACGGCCGCGATGCCCTCCTCCTCGGCCTTGTGGGCGAGCATGGCACCGAAGGTCACGTCGCCGATAACTCGGATGTGCGGGTACTTGGTTCTGTATTCCTGGTCGATGACCAGCCGCCCTCGCTCGTCGACGTCGAGGTCGATGTTCTCGAGGCCGAGACCCTCCGTGTACGGACGACGGCCGATGGCGACGAGAACGACGTCGGCATCCAGAACCTCCTCCTTGCCGCCCTTGGCCGAGTCAACCTTGACCTGGACGCCGTCGCCGACAAGCTCGGCACCGAGCACCTTCGTGCCGGTCTTGAACTTGATGCCCTGCTTGGTCAGCGAGCGCTGGGTCAACTTTGCGAACTCGCCGTCCATGCCGGCGCCGCCGACGGCGCCCATGAACTCAACGACGGTGACCTGCGAGCCCAGGCGGGACCAGACCGAGCCAAGCTCGAGGCCGATGATGCCGCCGCCGATGATGACAAGCTTCTCGGGCACCTTCTCGAGCGCGATGGCGCCGGTCGAGGTGACGATCTTCTTCTCGTCGATGGTGATGCCCGGGAACGGGGTCGGCTCGGAGCCGGTAGCGATGATGATGTTCTTGGCTTTCAGGAGCGCGTCGGCCTGGCCCTCGTTGCCCTTGACCTCGATCTCGTTCTGGCCGACGATCTTGCCGGTGCCCTTGAAATACTCGACCTTGTTCTGCTTGAAGAGGATTTCGATGCCGTTCGTCAGCGACGTGACGGAGTCGTCCTTGGCCTTCAGGAGCTGTTCGAGGTTCAGCTTGACATCGCCGACTAGTGCACAAGATCAGTTAGAATGCAGTTTGACACTACATCAGCAAGCTCAATAGAACTCCCATACCTTCGATGCCACGCTTCTTGGTGTCATGCAGAATCTGGTGGTAGAGATGCGAGTTGTTCAACAGCGACTTTGAGGGAATGCAGCCAACGTTGAGGCAGGTACCGCCAGGCGGTCCTCGCTTGTCGATGACGGCGGTCTAAAACGGGGATTGTTAGTAATGAACGCAACTCGACTTTCGAGACCCGAACTGCAGAGAATGACCAAATCATACCTTCAGGCCAAGCTGGGCGGCCTTGATGGCCGCAACGTAGCCGCCAGGGCCGGCGCCGATGACGACGACGTCGTGCTCGGCTGCTGTCAGACACAGTCAGCATCATCAAAATCATAAACACTTGCAGCCGTCTCGGGCAAATGACGCACCTTCAGTGGCAAGGCCTCTGGAGAAACGCAGGAAGGCGGTGTTGTTCTTTGATGCGGCGGTGCGGAGGGCGGCGGACGCGAGCCGGACGGACGCGGCCGACCGCGACGCGGGGACGATCGAGCTCAGCATTGCGGCGACGATTCGTTGGTGAGAGCAATTGCGAGAAAATGGCGAAACGAAGGGGAAAAAGCGAGGTGGAGGACGGCGACCGGCGGAAGATGGTTATATGGGACGAGTTCTCTGTTCTGTGTAGTGTGTCGGCAGGCGCGGACCCGGCGCCAGGCCCAGGGCTAGGGCAGTCCCCCCTGGGCTAGGGCCCCCACGCCGCGCTCTGAGTGGGCGCCGCACCGGATCCCTGCACCTGCCCACTCCAGCTTCCCGGTGAACCGCACGTGATGGGGCACGTGACTGTTTGGACTGGGTCTGTGTATAATCTTCGGACCTGGATACACTACGCTACAGCCATCGGATCGGGCTGACTTTGGGCTTGGTCGAACGCTCTGATCGCGGAGATCATGGTAGAACAGTTCCTGGACCGGATAAATACGTAAGGAGCCATTTGTGGGGATGGTTTGATGAGTGACAATAGAGTGACAATATGAGGATTAGGGTAGTAGTATTTATTCTAGAACTAATCTAAGGACTCCAACTGCGCATATGC